>PVIU01005010.1:0-119136 GCA_004026605.1 Ondatra zibethicus
CCACTGAAATCAAATGGAAATCTGGAAAGGATTTGACAAAACGCTCGAGTCAAACACAGAATAAGGCCAGCAGGAAGAGACAACACGAAGAGCCAGAGAGCTTCTTTACCTGGTTTACTGACCACTCTGATGCAGGTGCAGATGAGTTAGGAGAGGTCATCAAAGATGACATTTGGCCAAACCCCTTGCAGTACTATTTAACATTTTTTGAATGATTAAATTTTGTTTTAGAATGCATGTTGGGGCTTAGGAGAGGAGATAGCTCAGTCAGTAACTGCTTACTGGATAAGCACAAGGACCTGAGTTCAGTTTCAAGAGCTACATGAAAAACTCTAGCCTTGTGGTGCTAGATATGGTGTGGCTTCCAATGCCGGCATCAGCAAGGTGGAGCCAGAGGACATATGGAACCCACTGGCAGCATAGCCTACTTGATGAGGTTCAGAGCAGTGAGAGATTCTAGTTTTTAAAAAATCCAAATTGTACTGTATTTGAAAATTGACAACTTAAGTGGTCCTCTGATCTCTATACACATTTGCACACATGTGCAACCCACACGTGAGCACTTACACACTAAATAGCAATACATCAATAGACACACACACACACACTTTAAGTATATACAATTTTTAGTTTTGTATCACATTCTATAATATAGCCATGCTTGTTTCAACAAATAAATATCACTCGCTGATTTTATCTTGTGACTTGTGACCTACCCTACTAGTTCAAGATGAGATGCTAGACTCTTCTTTCTCCTTCCTTCCTTCCTTCCTTCCTTCCTTCCTTCCTTCCTTCCTTCCTTCCTTTCTTTTTTAATTTGAGGCAGGGTTTTCTGTGTAACAGTCCTGACTGTCTTGGAACTCACTCTGCAATCAGTTGGCCTTGAACTCAGAGAGATCTGTCTGCCTCTACCTCTGGAGTGCTGGTATTAAAGGTGTGCACCACCACCACCCCATGGGATGCTGCTTTATCTGTTTAGCAGATGCCTGTCCTGCTGCTGTTACACCTTGGCCTTGGACCCTTCCACTGTCAGTCCCTATTGCTCCATGGTCTCTGCTCAGAATTCCTGTCTTCTATCTCTGCCACTTAGTTTTCTCATCTTAACAACTTAGCCCACGATGGTAAAAGTAGGTAAGGAGAAACCATTTGAGAGAAGCCTTCGGTCAAGCTTCACACTGCAAGACCAGGGAAGATAGCATAGAAGAAGGATGGTGGATCCATCATCACCTTGCATCAGCACCAGTCATAACCACTGAAGCTTGTGTGTTGTGTCAGGTACAGGTGGCCTCTTTAGCACTAGCTGAAGCAGCCCCTCTGCTACTATACCAGAGGAAGTGAGTCCCATCCTCCCTAGGAGCAAATGATTGTAGGGTTATCAAGAATTTACCAAGGTTTGTAATAGAAGAAAGTCTGGTATATACTTCTGCAACAGCACAGCAGCTGGGGGCGGTGTTTTCAGTAGGCTAGGAAATGAGTAGTGATCACTGCAAAGTTTTCTCAAGATATTCATGAAGTGCTTCAGATGGCTGTGAAGGTTGTCTGGCTGGCTGACTGATGGCCGTTTTGCTCAAGGCAGTGAGAACAGCAAAAGAGAGTCCAATAACTGCTAATTAAGGAATCAACTTGCCCATCCCCAAAGTCTTTGCTTGTTAGAATAATTAACACCAGTACTTTCAATAAAAACTCAAAGCACTTATCATTAATACTGATGGTGACTCGAGCAGATTTTAACAGTACTTTAAAAGTGTTGTGCACTCCCTCACTCTAGGGAGGGGTGGGTCTTATATAGGCTACAAAGTTGAAAGGAAAACCTAGGGCCGCAGCTCTGTTTGAAAGCAGTAGGCTTTATTTTTAGAGCAGTTTTCAATTACCAGCAAGGCTTTCACACAACCAGTCTCTGCCACTCCACAGATATCCCTGCCATCTACACCCCAACCTGAAGAGTGCATTTGCTGTAATCAGTGAACCTGCTTTCAGACGCCATTATCAGCCAAAGCCAACTCATTAAGTGTCAATTCTAAGTGCTGTCTATTCTTTGGATTTTGATGAATGTATAAGGACATATATCCATTATTAAAGTATACAAGATAATTTTAGTGCCATTAATTGCCATGTAGTTTGAGATGTTTCCTTTCTGGAATAAATAATTTATATTTCTTGTGGGACCTAAGACTGCTTCCTCAAGTCCTTTTAACTTTAAATGATTGGTGTAACTGAACATTGCATGTTATCTTTCTGACAGGTGTTTTTTGGCTACAGGTATATATTTCATAATTAGATCTAATTAGACTGAAGAGAGGGAGAATGTATGCCTAATGAAGAGCTCTCCAACATGTGTGGTGTGGAAATTCCTCTATGTTTTGCTTTTATCGGTTAATGAATCAAGCTGTTTCTGTCACTGGCTTTGCAGAATAGGGCAAGACAGGAGTTCCAAGCAGATAGAGGAAGAGAGAGAAGGCAGAGTCAATGAGAAGGCATGTAGCCACCCCCAGGAGACAGATGCCTTCTCTGGAGCCTGCTGAAACTTTGCCTGTAGGGCACAACCTCATGGTGATGCATGGATTAATGGAGATGGGTTAATTTAGGATATAAGAGCTAGCTAAAAATACGCTTAAGCTGTTGACCAAACAGTATTGCAAATAATACAGTTTCTGTGTGATTATTTTGGGTTGGAGTAGCTGGGAATTAGCAGGCAGTCTCTGACAACACATATGAAACAACTGGCTTGCATCCCCATCTATCAGTGGTGACCTTCTGTCTTTGAGAACAGGCACACAATGCAGTCCATGCTGAGGACAAAAGAGGAGAATGATGGAAAGTCCCCAGTCACCAATTCTGATCAAGCCATATGTTGAACTTCTGCAAATTCTGAGACATTTGAAAAGAAGAAATTTATGTTGGCTTTTTGGAGTCTTGCTTCTATCCTGGTCAGTCCATATAACCTTATATGTATCAAAAGTTCTTTTGGAGATGCAAGAGACTGTTAATAAAGAGGTTTTGGGAGAATGATGCCACATACACCTGGAAAAGTTTTCTTAATTCTTTAAAAGAAAAATAAACATATATCTCTCATGGACTAATGGAAAGGGGAATACATACACATCTGCCAGGAGAGAGGGACTCTGGACAGGTTTTTAATTTTACTCACATTATCAACAGGCTATTGTTAACACCATTTAATAGATAGAGTATAAATAAAGTACTCCAGAATACATAGTTGACATGTATCAGTTTGGGTGACTTGTGTCTAGTTCATGTTAAAGTTGGTGTCCTTCATATCACGAGTTGCTCTAAGCTTAATTCTTTCTGGTAATGCTTTCATAAAAATGGCATTTGTGTTAATTAAGAAAATTAGCCAAAAATTCTAACAGCATGGGTGAAGACCCAGAGATGTAATAAATACTTTAGTGTTCAGGGAGTGCAGAGTGATGCTGGAACAGCTGTTACTGGGAGGCAAGAAGAGGAAGGAAAGCATCTGGAATTAGAGGTAAAAAGCAGAGTCTATCTGGACCAGAGACACTGCCACATGGGTGGGAAATAAGTTTCTATACTGGAGCCTGCTGGAAAGGAGGCAATGTTCATATTTTTAATAGAATGTAAATCCGAGAGATGTGTATAGAAGTTAGAGGGGTAATGGTGGAAGGAAGGGGCTTTCCCTGTACTCTTCTATTGCTTTCAAATTCTATCACTTCCATTTCTGACTACAGCTCCTTTACTTTCTTTCTGGATTGTCCAACATTATCTCTGTTATAGATCAAATATTATCTATCTATCTATCTATCTATCTATCTATCTATCTATCTATCTATCTATCATCTATCACCTATCTATTTTCCATCTGTCTATCACCTGTCTAATCTATCAACTAGTTATGTACCTATGTTTCTAATGGGCAAAGGAAAATTTGTAATATATATATATGCATTGTGCATCAAAGTCAAACTAATTAACACTCACATTACCCCCTCTATGTATCTATTCTCTTAGCAACTTTGAAGTCTATACCCTGTTGTTTTCAACTGGTCACATCAAAGACTGAACACTTGACTTTCTTCAAACAGAAATTTTGTGTTCTTTGGTCATCTTCTCAATCCCACTACTATCCAGTCTATGGTTACCACCATTCTATTACATGTTCCAATGAGTTTCTTTTATGCACAACTTGTACCTGAGTCCATATGCTACTTTTCTTTCTATGTCTGGATAATTTCACTTAGCATAGTAGTCCATGTTCACTCAAATTGCCGTACATGGGAATCAACCTATTTACCTTCCTTCTTTGCTTTTATCCTTTGTCTTCTTTTCTTTTGTAGTAAATGGCTGATACTCTACTCATTGAGCTATGACCCATTGCTCTGTCTTGCTGTTTCATGTGTTCTCACTGCATCTGTTGCGACTGTATTCAACCTATTTCACACAAAAGCAACCGAGGAACATCTGGTCCCTGTGTTTCTGTAAGAGTTATTGGCAGGCCTCTGTCATCGTGAAGTTTGGGAAGAGACTGTTTACTAGGATAGACTACAAATATTGCAGAAATCTTTCCACTCAGAAGAATGGCTTATTCATTCTCATCAATAACCATCTACTCTGCCGCTTTCTATTGGCTGGATGGCTGCAATTGCAGGGTATGAAAGTGTTCCTCAACTTGAAGTTCAGTTGCTGCCGTTTGTTACTTCTGTCTTGCTCACACTTGTGTTCATGGCACTTTTGCGTGTTCTTACACTTTACCCTTTAGCCTGGGAAGAGGCCATCGAGGTTTGCACAGTCTACTCTTACAATTGAGGAGACTGAGCTCAGATTCAGCACTTCACCTAAGTCCTCAGAGCTGGAAAATGACTTGGAGTATTAGAACCCTAATTCTTTGCCCTCAATCTAACATTCATTTTTTGTGCTTATGTACATATTGAAGAATATTAATTTATCCAACAAATAAAGTTACATGCAAAACAATATAAAAGGCTGAATTGTGTTCCTCTGTATACATGCACAACATAAGAATACTTTATCCATTCATCCATTTATGGATCCATAAGTTATCTGTTTGCCTTACCTACTTCAAATAATGTTCTATGAACATTGGAGTCTGAAATCCTTTATTTTAAACATATAGCTGTAATCTTGGTTGGCATTATGTGCAGAGTTGAGATGACTGATTCGTGTGGGCTCTCTCTGCCTGTATTGAGGTTCCAGGGATTGAACACAAGTCTCCAGGCTTGGATGGAAAGCACCTTACCGCTGAGCCATCGTTTCAGCCCAGGAGTTCTAGTTTTAAGTTTTTGTGGACCATTCACACTCTTTTCAGCCATGTCTGTGTTATTGTCACCAACACAGGAGGCTCCTCTTTTCTCTATATCCCACCTGACTCTTGCTGCCTTTTTGATAAAATCCATCCTAAAAAATTTCAACCTTAGAGTCCATTGTGGTTCTGATTTTCATGTCCTTCATTTTCAGTGCTGTTTAGTTGCTTTTATTTTTTATTTTTTTTGTAGTGGCCAACTATTTTAATGTCCTTTGAGAAATGTCTATTTAGACCCTTTGCCCACTTTTCAACAGACTGAATTATTTTCTTGTTATTGAGTTGGGTTTCTCACATATTTTGGAGATTAAGCCAAATTGTGTAGTTTGCAAACCTTTTCTCCCATTTCACAATTTGTCTTAAATTCTTCAATTTTCTCCACTCTCATTTTCTTTGTTAAAAGGAAGGTATTTAGTTTGACCTAATCCCATTGTGTATTTCTACAGCTTTTGCTCATTCTTTTTGGTTCATATTTGAAAACAAGACAAAAAGATGAAACAAGCAAACAAATAAACAAACAACAAACTCCTGTGCAGACTAATGATATATAAATTCCCTCATACATTTGTATCTAGAAGTTTGCAGTTCCAGGTGCCAGGTGTTTAACTCTTTATTCCATTTTGTGTTGGTTTTGTGAATTTTGTGAGATTGGGTTTATTTTTACTTTTATTTTTCTGCAGAGCACACAAATCATTGCCAATCTTGTGTGCTCTGTTCCTTGTAGAACCAGAAGCCACTTTTTTACCTTACCCCCTTGGGTTGACATCTCCAAGGCAACCACTGACCACAAACAAAGTGCAACAATCCTTTTCCTATGGTGCAAAAGACAGCATTTTCTTTAAAATTTTTCTTTAGATTCTTATTTTTATTTTATGTGTAGTGTTTTGCCTGTATGTATGTCTGTGTCTGATGCCTACAGATCATCAAAAGAAGGTATCAGATCTCCTAGAACTGGAGTTACAGACAATTGTGAACCCCAGTGTGGGTGCTGAGATAGGACTTGAGTCTTCTCTTGTAAGAAGAAGTGCACTTAACTGCTGAATCATCTCTCCAGCTCAAGAGACATTTTTCTTTTCCTTTTTAATTTTCGTTTCATTGCTCAGTCATTACGAACTTGTAACTCTTTCTCCAGAGATCTGACACAGTTGACACTGACAAGTTTTTTGCTTGACTTGAAGAGGTCCCACGTAAAGATTGTCTCTTAGAGCTTCCTACTCTGCTGATTTTCCTAACATCACTTCCTCCTCCATTTATCTTCATCATCTCCCTCTTTTCATGGCCATTTCCCCACTCAAAAGTGCCTCTAAGCATCTGGAAGCTGTTTGTTTTCCTCCTATTTTATGTAGTTTGATGTTTTTGCTACATTTATTATGCTGCATGTGTATATATTTCAATATTGATGACAGTTGGATGATGGCAAATTAGAGAGTCCATTTCAAAGATAAGAAATTTTAAATTAGTCACAATTAGGTGTCTCTAAATATGCATTCTCTTCTTAAGTTGAATGCCATGTGATGTAAAGGGCCCAGTCCACTTCTGGTGAAGTTTTAAAATGGGGTTTTGAAGACATTAATAATCAGGAACTCATCTATCTAATTAAAGGGACAGTCAAGTGTTTATGAAAGCTCATTGTGTCCAGGTTTATAAAGAGCAGGGAATAGCCATTATGAGGGAATTAATGTAGCAAAATATAAATCTTGCAAGTAATTAGGCAGCTGTCTTTTTATCAGTGCAGAATGTATTTTAATTTTTAATCAGAGGTTTTGTTCCAACTGTCAAAATAATGGCTTGTTGCAATCTTCCACTGAAGTCAACTTCCTAAAGTGGGGTCTGGGGGATCCTCGCCCCACTGTGTCTTAGTTGCCTTCAAGATTGATTGTGTAACTCAACCCTTCGTGAAAGGAGCTAACAGCAACACTTTCCACTTGTATCTTTCCCGTGTGCGAGTCACAAGGTAGCTAAATCCACCTGTTTTAGCAGTGCATCCCACTTACAGGGAAATGAAAGAGAAATATTATGACAAAAATATTGGAATTACTGTGAGAGAATGGTTTTTATACCCCCAAATACCAACAGGTTACTAATCATAAGGAAAGAGCACGTAGTTTTTGACCCCTCATCTTTGTTTTCCTTGTTAGTAAAGTAAAATCACCTGCCTAGTGATTTATCTTGGTTTCCTTGGGATGTTGATGATACAAGGCAAAAATAAATTACTATGATATCAAGAAAATTTTTTGAACTTCCTTTCTTCCTTTCTTCTTACTACTATTATTTATTCTTCTCTCATACAATGCATCCTGATTACAGCTCCCACTCCTTCCACTCTTCCCAGTTACCCCACCTCCCCTGTTCCCCAGATCCAATCTCTCACATTGTCTCCCCCTCCCCAGAAAAGATCAGGCTTCCCAGGTACATCAGTTGAATATGGTACCACAAGACATGATAATACGTATTTCGACACTTTCTGTGACATTTGAGTACTTACTTAATCATTAAAGGGCCTCATTGGCTAATGCAACTTAGGCATGAGACCCATACTACAGGGTTCTTCTGAAGAGTTTCCCTGCTTTAAGTAAAACTTCTTGGGCATTTTAGGAATGTAATCACATTTATTGAAATGACTAAATCCAGAAAGGCCTTTATATTCCTAAGAACTAAAGCAACCTCTTGTAATTCAGATATAAAAGATGTGTGATGGCTAATCTTGGTTGTCACCTTGACTATATCTGAAATCAACTTAAACCCAAGCTTTTGAGCACGGCTGTGAGGGCTTTCCTTAATCAGATTATTTGAAGCAAGAAGACCCACCTTAAATCTGAGCCATGCTTTCTTGTGGCAGCCCATATGCAAAGGACATAGGAGAAGGAAACTTTGCCTTTTGCCTGCTTGCCCTCACTCTCACTGGCCAGTTCATCTATCCTGATGCTGAGGCTTGCATCTATGGGGGTTAGAACAACTTCTTCTGGATTCCCAATGTAGACTGAAGAGCAGCAGCTCTCCAGAGATTCTCTGAAGCTCCAGCTCCAGAATGGCACTACAGAGACATCCAGCCTTGTGGACTGAGCAACTTCCAGAGTCTGGGTCTTTCTGTAAACATAGAGCCATTGATGGATTACCTGGACCATATTCTGTAAGCCAATCTAATACCACCCCCATTCATTCTATCCATTCTGTTCCCTTGAGAACACTGACAGTAATACAAGACTCCAATACAAAACTGTTTGGGGAAAACAGATTTAGGAATAAGATTTATTCCTAAGTAACATAAACTGTTACTTGAACCATCAATAGATGTTAAGCCTGAAAAAGACTACTGTAAATAATGAGCCCAATAAGTCTTCCCTAGAGACTCATGAAGACCAAGGATAGGATGCTGTTTCTGTTCTTTTTTTTTTTTAACATGTTTTTTAGGTACAGGGAGGCAGTATTTGACCCAACAGGTAAGGAAGCCATTGCCATTTTAGTGCCGAAATCCAGTTCTTCTTCTTCTTTTTTTTTTTTTAAACTAGACTTTCTACTTAGAGAAATGACCACTGTTGTAAAGCACTTTACAGGATACAAAACTCTGAATTATCTTTCGTGAAATATGATGAACTGATCTGAGCTATGTTGTCAAGAGCAAGGATGAACTGTTTGCTCTTCTGAAGATTCAGAGCTGTGTCAGGAAAGGAAGAACCATGACTTCCAGACACCAGGCCAACTTCACAGGTGTCATGCCACCTGGCCAGCTTTTCTCCATCCTCCATGCTCTTGTCACTGTGGTATGGGCTGTAGTATGGTGGGAAATGCTCTGTAGCCTAGTACCTGCCCTTGACAGTTGTGTGACTCCAGGACTCTTCCACTTGGGGGTTGATTATAACACCTGGAAAAGGAAGAGGCTGGATATGTAATCAGCTGGATCCTGGCATGTTTTCTTATTGATCTTATCCTACAGGCTATGCTGTCGACACAGGAACCTCATCAACTTTGCAGGATGGCTGAAAGGTGCTGTGCTTTCAGGCACCTGGGCAATAATTCTTTGGATTAGACTAAGAACAGGTTCATTTTGAACCAAATTTCACTTTGGAATGAGTCATGTCAGCCAGATTTTCTTTTTGTGAGACCCAGAAAAGAGGAATCCACCATTCTTCCTCTTCCCACCACTCCACTGTTACCCGTGCACACTCACTACTGTTTTTTATGTGCAGAAGACAACTAGACTTATTTTTTAGCATGTGTGCAAAGTGCTGCTGAGGGAGTGCTTTCAGTGGAGTGGCGATCACCTCTCGGTATGGTGTCAGGGGGATAAGTGTCTTATTCCTGGTTCTGTCATTATCTGTGTGGTTGTACCAGGACTTACTTTTTTTCACCAGTAAAATAAACATTGTGCCAGCTTCATGGGGGAAATATTGATGATCTGGGGTAATGATGCTAATAAAATTCTAAGTATATTAATTAGAATTTAGTTTTCAAACACAATTGATTTCTTAACCCTTTGGCTCTCTATGGACAAGCAAGTCATTTCCCAGCATCAGGACTATGACTTCGGAAAGTATTTCCAGTTTCCTTCTGTTTCAGACCTCACAGCTTTTCTTCTGCTCTGTTCTGTCCAGGATTGCTTCACCTCACTGCACATGGTCGAGCACTCCAATTGGGACAAATGTGGCCAGGTACACCCCTTACCAAGTGGTAGTAGCTTCCTAGTCTTCATTAGCCGCTAATGTGTGCATTAAGTTGAGAGGAGCCTTTACACAAAGGGCAATCATTTTATTTTCCTCCTGCAAATAAATGCTTAGTACAACAAGATTTACAAACCTGTGCTAACAAAATTGGTCCAGGAATGAGGGTATGTGTGGTTGTGGGTGGAAGAATGGGTACCTTAAGCACCTTGAGAAACGGAGCTAGAAGTTCCATTGAGGCCATAGAAAACAAGTGGATCTGAGAACATCCAGGAAAGTAGTGAGTCTAGAGCAGAGGCTGGAAACCCTTAGTAAACTAGATGATAAATATTTTAGGTTGTTGACTTAATATGTCTCTTTGACATTAACTCAACTCTGTCATTATAGAAAAGCAAGCATACAACCTGTTTAAGTGATGGAGCATTAATGCATCGTGGTAACATTCCCTGGGTTTGAATTTTATGTTCTCTTCTTTTTAAACTTAAAAGAATCAAATACCCTCCTTAGGTCACTTGCACACAATCAGGAACCAGCAGCAATTTGCAGACCTCTATAGAGGGCTGCATGCAACAAATTGCAAATTATAGAACGCTGAGCAAGACAGGATGTCAAAACTTCAGGGCAACAGTCACAGGGTTGTCCTGAGCTCTTCACCTGTCAGTTTGACATGCCCTGCCTCCCTTAGAAAATGGAGCTATACTTTATTTCAAGGTACCGGTTAATCCTCGAGTACAGCCTGAGGCCATCAGGATATGCACAAAGACATGAAGGAGAAGGATACTGCTGACAGATCCTCACCTACTTTTTCTATTATTTTTCAACTATTTCTCCTTAAAGCTGCCAGTCATCCAGTCATTTCCTCTCAGGACATGCTTCCCTAGCTTCCTGGTGTCCTACTCAATGGTTTAACTTGGCTTTTACAAAAGCCCCATTTGCTCTACA
Organism: Ondatra zibethicus; assembly: GCA_004026605.1. Classification (NCBI taxonomy): domain Eukaryota; kingdom Metazoa; phylum Chordata; class Mammalia; order Rodentia; family Cricetidae; genus Ondatra; species Ondatra zibethicus. The sequence continues at coordinate 10,897 of PVIU01005010.1, forward strand.
AGGAGATTTTGTGAAGGTGGGTGTACCCTGGACTTCATATAATGAGAGTAAGTCAGTGGAGTGAAGCCCAGCTTCAGACAAGATGGTCCCACTCAGGGTGGATGCTGTGTGGGAAACTCTTCTCCATACATACTCTAACTTCTATTACATATCCATCGTTAACTAACCCCTCTTGTGAAACCTCTGCTTTTCTCTGCCCTCCCTCCTTCCCTTCCTCAACATTATATCTGGATAAATAGAAGATCCACTATGTGCTAGCTAAACGACCTAGGATATATTTTCTAAATTTTGCCTGAAACACACACACACACACACACACACACACACACACACACACACACACACACACACCCCTGTATGTATATATAGTTTTATTTTTTAAGATATATTTTATGTTTTAATTATGTGTTTAAATGTGAAGTGCATGGTGTCTTCAGCAATGAGACACCCTTTCTACTTCTTGAAGGCAACCAAGGGCAATAGCTATAATGCTTTGAGAGTCTCTTGGACAACACTGACTGACAATTCAAGAGAGGAATTCTCATATGTGGTGTTGTGTTTATTAGATGGTCTTTGGCTTTTGGAAGGGTCATTGTCAACTCAGGTGAGAAAATTTCATTTAAAACATATATATATATATATATTTATACACAGACTTACATGTACTATAAGTTTTTTAGGTAGATAGTTAACACTTTGATTCCTTGTGGCTTTTTCAGACATGATTATTTGCCTGTATGTATATATGTGTGCTATGCATGTATTGTCCCTAGAGGCCAAAAGAGGACAAGTGATCCCCAGGAACTGGAGTTAGACATTGTGAACTGGGAATCCAGCCTGGGTCCTCTGGAAGAATAGCCAGTGCTGTTAAGCACTGGGCCATAACTTAAGCCCCTGAAAAATTTTTATTAACAAGTAAAATATTCCCACTAATTTTTTTATAAGACAAGGAAATCCACTTTAAAGTGCCCTTTATTACAATTTAGAAAGCTTTCTCAAAGTTCTACAAATGGATCCTCACTAAATCCTTAAATGAGAAATTCTTCTCACATAGCTCAGGAATGGATTAGTTTTCCTCGACTCTGTTAATGCAATGACTGTTGGTCACTTAAATGCTAGAACTCCAACGCTCCATTTTTATCAAGAGAAGGCAGAAGAATGGCACTGAGAGAGTCATGGGGGGGGGAAGTTTCCTTCCCAGCTTCTATGGAAGGTCAGACAACTGGTGATTTTACTCGAGCAGTCAAGCAGCTAGCTGAACTAATTGCTTCCCTGAAATGACTTTCTTTGACTGAATACACTAGGTGTTGGAGTCCAGAGGGCTAATCTCACATTACTTGCCTGACCAAATAACATCCTGAGCCACAGGCAATGTAGTCTAGAGAAAAACAGAAACAATTAGGTAGTGCCCTAGGAGATCTTTTATGTGGGCCTTGCCTCTCCTGTGCTGGTGCCATTTTTATAGAGCCAGAAGACAGATTTTGAAAACAGGCCCCCATAGAGGATTGTCTAGTTAATATAGAAAGAATATTTTCTTCTTCTGTCGAAGCAACAGAGGACCTTCAATCACAGGACTTCAAATACTTGCTCATCATAAGAAAAAAAAAGTAATATGAAAACAACAAAATCACCAAGTGGGAAGAGGAAGAAGGACCCTGTTATTATTATTAATCATTGCTGTTACCAATGTGGTTGTTCAGCAAAATTATGAGAACAACATTCTTTCAAGGATATTCACTCAGAAATTTTTACTTAAAATTGACAGGCACTATAAAACAGTATAATGATCCATGGTAGTTCGGTTAAATAGAATTTGTTCAATAAATACTCCTTCAGAGAAGATGCACGGGGGAGATGCACAGGAGGCCTTGGGCAAGTCTGCAGCCAGTCCCTGTCTGGGTCTTAGTTTCCATTCCTATTGTTTCATTTGCAGTATTCACAGAAGTCAGGAAATCAGTAAGGGGTCATGGAGGGTGCTTTCAAGGAAGGGGGGATAAAACACAGAGGTATAAAGGGGAAAGTGGAATAATGGAGAATGAAGAGCTAAATGGGACAGGAGATGGGAAGGTAAAGTATGGGAGGATATATGGGATGGATGCTAACACCAAAGACCTTTTGTAAAAAGAATTAAATGGATCCTACTACTACAGATGTATCCTAAATTATAAATATCTACAAATTAAAAAAATTAAATGGAATTAGCTTACAATGGGGTAACAATGTCCCTACTAGTCACCACAGGGTAACAAACAAAAAGCCTAGTGCCAGAAGTGGGTAACAATGTTGGAGTCATTGGCCAGTGGGGTCCCATAGACAACCAAACAGCATAGGCTATTGTCATGGCTCTTGGTTATCCTCTAGAATTTGACAGTGAGTCCCTATTGCTGATATACCATACCTTGAGTCATCAAACATGGAAACATAAAGCTGATGTTGACCAAGAAGTTTTGTGCCTACTGGGTATCTTTTATGGTGCTGGAAGAAGTCATGCACACTATCGGAGAAGAAGAGTAATCACCAGTTTTACACAGCTGCGAACTATGTGAGTTACAATAATTCCTGACCTGATAGGACATGCACACTGGGGCAATAGTGGCAGGGATACTATGGGAATAACTAACCAACCACTTACTGGTTGGATTTAAGGCCTACTCTACAAAATGGAACTCATATCTGACCCTGTTAAAGGAACCAAGAATCTGTAGCTAAACAGGTAATGGGGCCTAGAGGAGGACCAACTATAATTGTTGGTTAAATGGAGATGGTATTAAATGACTCTTACTGACTTATCGTTATACTCATAATTTAGCATATCTTTTACCCCTCATCAGAGAAGATTCTCTTCGCAGCAGATGATGACTAACAGAGACCCAAAACTGGTCAAGTGTCAGAATAAGAGCCTGTGGAGCTGTCGGCATGTTCAGTCCTAAATCGGGGATCTGTAGCACATCCCCTCCTCCCGGAGCTCAGTGATCAGTGAATTAGAATGGCAGAATGATGGTATGAGTCAGAGGATGGACGACAACAACGAAATAGTTGTTATAAATATATATTTGCCTAACAGGGAAGTTATATATATGATCTCATAGCAGTTATGACAACATGAATAGTCCCTATGCAATCTCAAGTCAGATAAAACCCCAGTATGAAGATGGGCAAGGATGGCACCCAGTCAACCTCTAGTTCCTAGAGGAGGAACTAATGGTGATTTATAGCTGCTTGCAGAGGGAAAGTCAGTTTTCATTGAGTGTGACCACTGGACGGTCAACCACACCCAGCTGCCGTGATTTTGTGTAGGTTCCCATAGCTGCTGTGAGTCCTTAAGTGAAACAGACACATGATGTCCAGAAGGCAGCATTTCACTACACCCCTATCCTCCTGCTCATAGACACATGATATCCAGAAGACAGCGTTTCACTGCACCACACTCTCCTGGTCACAGACACATCATGTCCAGAAGACGGTGTCTCACTGCACCACACCCGCCTGCTCTTAGATTTGTTCTGCCTTCTCTTCTAGAAGGTTCCCTGGCCCTTGGTGCCATTTAAAGTGTGGTAGGATTGATATAGGTTTCCCATTTAGGACTAATCACTCAGTCTTTTATTCTCCATCTTTTCTCATATGCTGTCTGTCAAGATTCCTGAATAATATTCTTCCATAAATTACGTAGGAAGTATTCCTTAATTTCATGCTTAGGAAGCATAATCCATAGAGCTTGAGATGTTATGATTTATGGCACTTCTCTTCATATTCATGCCCAACAGATATTGTTATTTTTTCTTCCAGGAGTGGGTGGTTATCTCAAAGGGAGAGCTTCTATTTGTAGGATGCAAGTAATCGATTTGGACCTCAAGATTCCTGCTTGGCAAAATATCCTGCTAAAGAACTCAGCAAAAATAATGTCAACTTGAACAGATAATATAGCTTAGCTGTAAAGGTGCTTGCTGCCAAGCCCGATGACCCTAGTTTGATCCTCAGGACGTCCATTATTGAAGGAGAGTACTGACTTCTGCAAATAGTCTTCTGACCTACACAGTAACACTTGATAGGTGTACCGCCATCACACACAAAATAAAACAAAGAAGAAAATGTGAATTAACTATTATACCACATGTCAGATCAACTCAAGCACATTAAGTTAAAAGCATACTAGCCATTGTCTAACCACTCAGCAGTCCATCATCCTATTCATACACATTCATCTGTGACCACTTATTGATGTAGATATAAAATTTTTATTTGGTCACTTTATGCTTTGTGGAATATGAAACTATAAAAGCTATTTTAGAAGCTTATTATCCATTACTGTGCATGAAACTTATCCAATATAATACAAGATAGCATTTGAAAAGAGTTAACACATATCTATTAAAATGTACTCAGACTTTAAAACAAAAAGTCCTATTCTGTTGAGGTAGTGAAGTTGTCTTAGGACTGAGGAAATTGAGAGCATTCACGGGTTGAAGCTTGACCATTATGAGGTAGTTGAAGACTGGATAGTTATAGCTTTCCTTGTTTATGAGAATCAGAAAAGAAATTCACTGAAGTGTAAAGTGTATAAGGTTGAGAGGTATCAAAAGATAGTTTTGGATGGTAATGCAATATGATAAAAAGTAAATTAGGTACAAGACTTTGGACTTACCAAGATAGGATAGATAATGGAGTATGCTTTTCTGAATTTGTCAAATGCAAATGGACTAGACATTGTTGATGTATTTATTGCCCGTATATACTGTAATATTATACTTGTTGTATATAATTTTTCTTAGATTAGTTATGGCCTTTTTTATTTTAGACAAAAGGGGAAATATAGTGGTATATTATTTGTGTTTTAATAAATCACAACTCTCCCACTCCATCTTTCACCTCATTGATCAAGATTAAAACATGGAACTCAGTTATGATTATTTCCTTTATTTATTTTGCTCAAAACATGATCGGAAGTAGTTTTTTAAGGTTGATATTGAGTGAAACAGATTTGAATGATTTCTTCAGACCTCAAAAAACCTAATTTGTCCCCCTTTTTCTTTGCTTTAGAGCTATTTTCTATTATTAATTTCTCTCTATGATGACCAGAGCATTATGCATTCTAAAGCAAATATCACAGATTTAAAGTCATAGATGACTTCTCTGTAAACATCCTTCCTTAGACCTTGCCCTTGATTGGGCATTTCCTTTCTTTCACATCTGTACGTCCAGATAATATTAGTTGGGATTGTTTTCAGTTTCTGACAACAGAAATGATATAGCTCATCATTTCTAGGAGAAGAGAGCTTATTATCATGTGAAAATATTTAACATAGGAGATGAGGACGGTTTTGAGCCTCCACCAAGATGTCAGAGCTTCAGGTCAGTTTTACTCAATGCCACACATTTGCATCCTAGCCAGCAGGGTGGTAGAAAGCAGAGTGGGAAAATGTCGTGTGCAGAAAATCAACCAACTCACCAACCAAACCAAACCAAACCAACCCAAACCAAACCAAACCACTTACACTAGCGGTCTTCAGAGTGTGCTTTTAGGAAGCTGAAATTTTTCCATCCCATGCCACTGGTTGGTACCGAGTCCTTGATCACACTGTTTTAGTGGAAGCTACAAAGTCTTCTCTGGTCATGCCCCCTGATGCCCTGTGAGATAAAAACTGGGATATTTTGTCATTGACACAAGCAGCAGCAACAGAACCTAAAAAGGAGGCAATAAAACGTCCTGCTCTAGGTATCTGTTTACTTGGTGTTTTGTCTTTCTGTCCACTCTCCTTTTCCCCAGACCATGTTTTTGTTTCCTATCCCACAGGTTCCAGTATTATCTGGCACTTTATTGGTCATGACTGTACATGTTTGTATTGCCAAGTTGATGGTATATTAGTATGTGCCTGTACAAAGCAACTGAGACAGCTAGTTACTAAGGCAGACTGACGTTTAACTCAAATAGGTACTGTAGAATTCACACAACATAAAAGAGCTGTAAATTCTGAAGTTACAGGGGTAGACAGTGATACCTGAAAGAGCAGCACAGGAAAGAGAGGTTAACAGAGGCCCAACCACAACTTGTGTCCTGTAAATTGCGTTTGCTTTGCATCCTGTTTAGCTTCTGTGAGATCTTTCACACTATTGTGTCACCTAGATAAACTTTACCTGCCTGACATTAAATCCTGGGAGAGTCCACATGGTTCATTAATCAAAGCCTACTGTCTATTCTTTACTTGGAGAATACTGGGTGGATAAAGACAGGGACTGGAGCCTGAGGGTTCAGGCTTACTCACAGGTTCAAGGTCACTTGTGGCGAGTTATAGGGATAGGGGCATGAGGACTTGTCTTATAACTAGTTCCCAAACTTATTGTCAAAGCCAGGTATACAGAGCTGTTGGGACAGGTGTCTCCTCTCTCTGGTATTGACTTCATGAGTGCATTAAGTGAGAAGGCTGGGCTTGATACTGCCAATTTCATACTCCAGTGGACACCATTTTCATTGTATCTGACGCGTCACTCAGCTATTCCAGGCACACAGAATGCAAAAAAAAAAAAAAAAGACAGTATCTCCAGGATCGGCTAACAAAATGAACCTAGGTAATGCCTAAATCTTTTTCAGTTTGGAAAATTCATATTTTCTGGGGCTACGTAATTGCCTATCACCTTCCTTGGTCTGCTAGCTCCAGCTTTATTTTCTTGATGTCAAAAAATTTTACCATAGACTGAAAAGAGCAGAGATGCCGTTGTGTCCCTCAGAAGGGCTGTAATATATGAATAGTGCTTCATTGTGCTCAGCTATAAGTTATTTGCAGCTTGTTTTGTTCTGGTTTTGCGAACTCCTCTTTTAGTTTGTTTAGCACATCTTTTCGTTGACTCAAGTTAGGGTACTCACCTGTAACACAAGGTAGTGATATCTGTGAAGTCCACCAACTTGAGTTTGGAATATATTGCTTATTTTTCTCCAATATGTTTTCTGCTAACTTTATAAATTAAACATTTGTTATGCAAGAAATCAATCATGTTTAGAGAGTAATGCTATAACTTTTATTTCATTGGGTAAATCAGCAGGGGTTTCTGTTCTTTGGTGGGGCCATGGTTTAAGACCAAGATGAAGAATTTTATTAACCATGTGCTGTACATTATCATTATTATCCTAAGTTAGAGCAGATGATTCATGGTTTTCTTAGCAATAAGTAAATGTATAGGCATGGTTTATTATTGTGATAAATTTTAACACAGAGATTATTTGGCTTTTTATGGAACACATAATACTTATAATGGGGAACAGTAAACAGGTATAAATTGTGAACTATTCAATTTGAGGTTCATGATTAAAAATTATATTTACTAGACTATTTTTTTAGTTCACTCACAAGTTGGATCAACATCAGTACTCTCTAGAGTCAGGGAGCAGACAGACGCAGAATGAAGTATTTGCCAAAGCTTAGGAGGGGATGTATCATGTTCTAGGTTCCTGTATCATTTCACGGGGGAAGAAGATGGGCTCCTCATATTCCAGGGGTACCAACAAAACACTGCTGAAAAATTTCAGTTAATAGAAAACTGTTAGCTCAACAAGTTTCAAGATTGAATGTGTCTACTAGAATATCAAATTTTCAATAATTACCTTCTATACTCCTTGTGTTAAATGTTCAAGGCAGGGTGATTTGATAAATTAATTTGCTACTTGCTTGTAATGTCTGGGCTGGCAAGGAGAAACTCAATATAAGGGGCGAACAGTATTTACTGTCCCTGGCCTGTGATGGGTATACACTCTTATGTTCTGCTCACATGGGGTTTGGTGATGAAAATATTTTCAGTCCCAAGATTCTTGAGTGGAGGTGATGCTCACTTCATGACAGTGTGTCACTGTGAAGCTTCACTATGGTCTCTTCCTGCTGACTGAAGTCTGGCCTGTTTCAGACATGCTTCTTAGTCTGGGTCCAAGAACAAAGATGACTTGGAGGAAAACTGCAGATAATCTGCACAGGATAGGGTCATGAAGCTTTGTTGTGGATGTCACAGGTCTGAGCATGCTGACTCCTGCAGAGTAACCAAGCCTAAGTTTAGAGACACCTTGGGAAATGTGGGAAAATATTTGATATGTTCCATATTGGTGTGGATTAAAGGATTAACAAATGGAAATGCAATGAAATTGTATTAACAAGGAGGAGTTACGGTGTAAACTTACAGCAGGCCCCTCTTGCTCAAGCACTGGAATACAGGTGCATAAACAGACAATTTCACAGTAGCTGAAGCAGTATTAGAATGCTAAAGATATTGTAAGCCAACCTAACAAAATTATAAAGTGGGACTGATTATTATGGAGACGCTTCTTTGTGTGTGTGTGTGTTTGTATGCATATGAATATGCAGTGTAAGTGCAGATGTGTGTATGTAAATGTATTCCTGGAGGCCAGAAGAAGATGTCAGGGGGTCCGTTATTCCTTTGAGTAGAGTTTTTTCCACTGAACCCAAAGCTAGGTTGGCAGTCAAGGAGCCCCAGAACTCCTCCTATCTGTGCCTGGCCCAGTGCTGGGATTATAGGCACATGTGGCTGGGCTGTGACTGCATATTTATGGTATTGAGGATTTGAACTCTGGTTCTTATGCTTGCACAGCAAATTATTTTCTTCTGAACCATCTTCCCAGCCTCTATAATATTTTCACTGCATGACTCTTTCGAGCTGTGCTGCCTTTCCTGTACTCAGAGCAATTGGTCCTTAGGGAACAAACTTCCCGAGGGAAGAGCTATGATTCTAGGTCTTGAGAGAAGCAGCGTGCATTGAGTTGCTGTCTCTCTTCCGGAAACTCAAAGGCACGTGGTGAAAGTGAGAACTTGAGAAGTCCTGCACCACTGTCCTGTTTTACTTTTTATCTCAGGATTTCTGCACTTTATTTGAACTTGGTGTAGGAAGTAATGGTAGTGAAGTCTTTGGAATGCTAGTAAGACACACTGTACTCTTCTTCACCAAACTTACCTGAGCAGAAAATGATGTACCCAAGTTTTACAGGGGGAGGCCTTGATGGGGAGATGCAGAAGGAGGAGGGACTCGCCAGTTTCAGCATTACTATTGGAACGCTGTTGTTTCATGCTAGACATATATGTTTTCAAGTTAGGACCAACAGGAAGTGCATTCTTTAGACTTCTGCGCTGGAGCTGCATCTGTCCTCACTGTTTCCTTTGTCTTCACTTCTGTTTCTTCCTAGCCTGTGCATTCAGACTGCTTAGCTTCCCACAGGCTGTTGTGATTAACCTCCTTTCCAAAATCTTCGGCAGATTCCTTCCACTTCTGGATAATACCCATGCAGTGTACAGGCATGTAAGAATTATGTATTATTGTAACATACAATCATGCGTAGGACTTGTATATGGGGATTTATCACATGGCATTGAATCTTAGGCTCTCTCTTTGTCTAGTGTGATGCTCAGCAGTGGGTTTTGGAGTGGAAAGAATTTGAAGTTCTCTTGTTAGGTCAATTTACTTCTTCAGTTAATTTCAGTTTTGGCTTAAACCAGATTTGAAGGATGCTGATTCAAAGTTTTCTACCCTTTGTCTACCGGTATTCTGCAGGTCAGGTTTCAGAGAGTGCTTTGCGACACTCACATCAGGTTTTTGAAGCAAGCTTGTGCAAAGAGATTTTGTCTGTTGTCTTAGAGTTTCAATTACTGCAGTGAAACACTATGACTTGAAAACAAGTTGGGGAGGGAAGGGTTTATTTGGCTTACACTTCCGTGTTGCTGTTCATCACTGAAGGAAGTCAGGAGAGGAACTCAGACAGGGCAAGATGATGGAAGCAGGGGCTAATACAGACGCCATGGAGGGGAGCTACTGAATGGCTGGTTTTTCATGGCTTGCTCAGCCTGCTTTTTTATAGAATTCAGGACCATCAGCCCAGGGATGACACTATCCATAACAGTAGTTGCCCTCTCCTATTGAGCACTAAATGAGAAAATGACTTATAGCTGGATCATATGGAGGCATTTCCTCGACTGAGGCTCCATCCTCTCTGATGACTCTAACTTGTGTCCTGTTGACATACAAAACCAGCCCGTAAACCTGTAGAATTTCCTATATGTCAATTCAGCAGGAGAATTTTAAAAATCGTTTCCCACCATTGCTCTGGTGGATTTTTTTGCATAACACTTAGTTGGTTTCCTCCTCATCTCTCTCTCATCTCATCACACCAGTACTTGGCTACAGAGTGGTGACTCAGCAGAAAAAAGTGCAAACTGCACAAGTCTGTCAATCTGGGTTCCATCCTTGGAACCCACATTTTAAAAAAAGCTTGATGACTTAAGACGGCATCTGTATTCCCAGCACTCTTCCAGTGAGTTGGGCGGCAGAAAGGAGAATGATCTGGAAGTTCTCAGACCAGCTAGCTTGGAGTAGGCAGCACAGCAGAAATAAGAGAGACCCTTCCTCAACAAGGCAGAAGGCAGAAGCCAATTCCAAATAGTTCTAAAATGTTCACTTTCAAATACACCACACACACACCAATAATAGATGATAGATATATAGATGATAGATGGAGAGATAGATGGATAGACAGACACACAGATAGATAGAAATGATATGTTGCTGCAAGTATAGTGAACGTCTTCTGAGTCTTTCTTTGGATCCGTCTCTGCAGTTGCACTTACTATGACTGACAGGAGTGTACATTCCTCAGCGATGGCTAAGCACTTCAGAAAGTACTCTGGACTCCACTGTTCTGTTTTCCAAAGTTTCCTCTCTTTCTTAGTCACAAAAACTAATCTCTTTCTGCCATTATTCACTTCACAGGATCGCTGCCCTCAGCTAGCCCATTTAGTCCCCCATGATTCTAGGTGTTGCTGTATGGGTTACACTGGCTAGGGACTGTACCTGGATACAAGGTCCACACCAGGGTGTGCAACTCTGCAGCATGTGTTAGGTTGGCCAGAGTCACATGCATCACCTCTGCAGCCCCTCCCATGCAGCTAAGGTAGACTTGGGTAGCCCTGTTGTAGGAACTGTTCCTTAAGGTTGTTGCGTCTTTAGATGAGGCAGAAAAGTGTTCAGTGAACTGCACACTGTCTGGTTCCTGAGCAATGGCGGATGGTTTAATTACTGTGTATCTGCAGCAGAGGGCAAAGGAGAATCAAGCTCCTATTAAGATTACAAAAATACTAATTGTGTTCAGTTTAGCATAAAATCACATTTGTAAATGGTCTGAGTACTTTTTAAAATTTAGAACCACTAATTTTCTGGTTTTTAAAAATATTTCTTTTATTGTTGAAATCATAATATAATTACAACAGTCTCATAGCAAACTCCCTGATCTTTTTTCTCTCACAACTTTTCCATCCTTAGTCATCAGGGAAATGCAAATCAAAATTACCTTGAGATTTCAACAGTCAGAATGGCCAAAACCAATAAAACAAATGATATCTCATGCTGGTAAAGATATGGAGTAAGGGGACACTCATCTATTGCTAGTGGGAGTGCAAACTTGCACAGCCACTATGGAAATCAGTGTGGCAGTTTCTCAGAAAGTTAGGAATAGATCTACCTCAAGATCAGCTATGCTACTCTTGGACATATACCCAAAGGACTCTACTCTGCTTCCTACTACAGAGACACTTGCTTAACCATGCTTCTTGCTGCTTTGTTCACAATAGCCAGAAACTGGAAAAGGCCTAGATGTCCATATACAGATGAATAGATAAATAAAACGTGACACACTTATACAATGAAATATTATTCAGCTGTTAAAAAATTAAATCATGAAATTCTCAGTTAAATAGATGGAACTACAAAAAATTCATTCTGAGTAAGGTAACTCAGACCCTCAAAGACAAATATGGTATATATTTGTTTATATCTATATGTTAGTTGTTAAGTTTTATAACCAAACTATAATCCATGTAACCATAGAGGTTGGGTAGAGTGTAAGGGACTAGTAAGGGGAGAGGAGGATTTCCATAGAAAGGAGAAACATAATTGATAGATATGGATGTGTGTGTGTGTGTGTGAGAGAGAGAGAGAGAGTGTGTGTGTGTGTGTGTGTGTGTGTGTGAGAGAGAGAGAGAAAGAGTGTGTGTGTGTGTGTGTGTGTGTGAGAGAGAGAGAGAGAGAGAGTGTGTGTGTGTGTGTGTGTGTGTGAGAGAGAGAGAGAGAGAGAGAGTGTGTGTGTGTGTGTGTGTGTGTATGTTTCTGTCTATCTGCCTATGTGACTGGATTTGGAGAATCAAATGTGGAGAGACAGTAAAGAGGGGGTTAGGGAGGAAATACTGAAAAGGGCAGCTAAAATTAAGGACCATTTGAGGGGTGATATGAAAACCTAATACAGCATATACTTCCTAAAATATATACATATTTTATGAATATGAAGGCAATTTAAATGAAACTGCCAAATAACAGAGGAGACAGATTATTAAGGGCCTTTGTGGTCCAGCCCCAAGGTTCTCTTCAGGGCTCAGATTGGACACTCAGATAAGAAAGGAACTTTTTCTTAAGGTATCAGAGGGCAAATGAATTCTTTTACATGTGTGCTGTTTCTAACAAGTCTCTATTCTTCTGCTTCTAATTTAATTCTTCTGCCCTAATTCTAATTCATCCTAGCTCATTCTCCTCTACCCTAAAAGTTCTCTCCTTACAATAGGCTTGAAGCAAATAAAAGTTACAAGAGTTTCCTCTCATTGGTCAAAAGCACATTCCTAGGGTAAGTGAATAAGGAGCTGAGCCATCTACAGCAGCAACATAAGGTTTTCGAGGTTACAGAAGGAAGACTGTGATAAGAGTCCCATGACACAGTGTCTATGGGTCTCTTATCAGCTAGACTTAGTAAGAGAAGAATTAGTATGCTTTTCTTAGGGTGCATTTTGTAGTGATCTTGGTTAGACATCTGTGACTCTGACCTTGTGCATAGCTGTAAAGTTTTAAACTCATGATCTACTTTACAAAAAGCATTTAGTCTAGTTTGAACTTGTTCTGAGGTAAAAGTGAGCTGATTGTGTGCGGTTAGTCTGTGCGAAAAGGAGCAAATCAGGCTTTCAAGTGTCTACAGTTCTCATAGAACAAATAGATCTAGCTATGAAACATGTCGTAGTATATTCTCTATATATCAAAATTATACAGCCAAATGAAAAGTCATCTTCCTGACCATCCATAGATATATCTGCCCATAAAACTGAGATGTTGTCATACAATTACATATACACATCCCATGAGATTACATACTGCAATGTAGGTATTTTGGAGACATTAAGCTGCTTTAGCAAATGTGAACAACAGTTTCTAGAGTCAATGGTCCTGAAGGCCTTGCCAGACAGGATTAACCTCCATCATAGAATCATTCCTCTGGTGGGTTGACATCTGAACTTTAATGGCCACCTGCTGTAATTTTTCACAGCCTGCGACAACAGATCTCCAAATGGATATCTCGTCACCAAATGAAGCTTTTAGTGCCAGGAATGTATTACATATAATCAAATTCTAGGTCAAAGTAGCCCCAGTGGGAACCCCAAAACAAAATAAGCTTTTGCCAACTAATTAGTTGCCCTTCACAAACTGACAGTAAGGGCTTACTCCTGAAGACAACACTTAGACAACTCTTTGAGCAAGGAAAAGTTGGACTGGTGCTTATCTAGAGCTTTACCCCTGCTGACTAGTGTTCATGGTACTGGAAGGTGCTTTGCACACTACCAAAGATGAAAGGTAACCACTGATCCAGCCATAAACTCTTCTAACTACCGTGGTGATTTGCCTGCAAAATGAGCCAGTGTAATAGTCACACAAAGCTTGTAGGAGTAACTAACCAATATCTGATTGGACTTTAGGTCAACTTCATGAGCTGGAACCCACACCCAGCATAGCTTGGGTGGCCAAGAACCTGAGACCAGATAGAGCAGGGATCTTGAAGAAAACCAAATACTACATTTTTTTAAAGGATTGCAGCCTTAAAATGACTCTTAATGACATTCTGGTATACTCATAGATCAGAGTATAGATAGATTGCTCAGCTATCATCAGAAATGGGTACAAATACAGTAGCTGCAGACCCACAGCCAGACAATGTGCAGAGAGTGAGAGAACTTGGAATGCTCAGTCCTAAATGGGATGTTTCTGTCTAATCCCCACCCCAAGGTTCAGGAAACCATGTAGACAGGATCCAGAAAGATTGTAAGATCCAAGGAGAATGGAGAACACCAAACAAAAGCCAAAACAAAAACACCAAAAAAACCATGGTCTTCTAAACACAGCAGGCCCAACATCTGTCCATAGAACGCACAGAAACTGTGCAGCATGCTGAGGTCTACACTCCTCTATGCCAGATGGGATTGCAGGGATGAGAGGAGATTTGGACACATTCCCTCGTCCCTAACCCAGAATCTATCTCTAATTGTTAACTACTTTCAAATGAAATATTAGTTCTCTTCAACAGAGTCTCCCTGAGGATACAAACCACTCTTTAAAGACAGGTCCCATGCCCAGTGGTAGATGGCCAGAGCAAAACAAAATGGCAAAAATGGAAGAAAATGTTTTACTTTTAATAATACTGGTTTATAATATACCAACACGTGTGTGCAAAGATTTCAAATTATTAAGATGCAATCTTCTTATATATTCTTTTAATCAATATTGAACAATTTAAATATACATGTGGCATGGTATGAAAAACAGTATTGTGATGTTGCTCTTAATTTGATGGTTATAAAATATTTAGGTGCCTTCTGTTACCCTTTCTTGTTCATTGCTTGTATTCTTTAATATTGGATGAAGTTTGAACTTACTGCTCTACCAAAATTTGGTAATTTTTCCTACAGAAGGGTGAAGAAAGATATTCAACAATGTTAGGATGCAGACACAGTTGGTGGTATCCTCTGTTTTTAAGTTTCTGATGAGCATTCCAGATTTCTTATCCCATTGATCATTTGAAAGACCTGGTATAGCTCCTGACCAAGGTCAGAGTGTCTCCACATTCTTGTCATCATTGTCACAGGGAAGAAACACACTGGCTATTCAGTATTCCTTTCCCTTCCCTCCCCGCCTCTTCTTTTCCCTCTATTCTTCTTCTGCTCTCTTCATATCTCCTCTCTTTTCCTCAAAACTCTTAAATTTCTCAGTGTAAAAGAAATCTATTAGTTAATAATACTTGATTAATACCAAGGTATTTGTTTTCAGTAATTTCAGTCACCATACTTTCTATGTTCTCATAGATGCCAGCATTTCTTAATTGGCTAGCCTGCATTGGCTTTTTTTTTCTATTTCTTAGCTTTTAAATAAAAAATTACTAACCCCTAGGAGAGAGTGACAGTTGTATTCAGGGCATCATTATTGGGTTGACAAAACAAGCCATTTTATATTCTGGGCAATCTGATGTTATATCAGGATACAAAAGGAGATTTTACATTAGTTTTTCATTTCATGCTTTTGAGACTCTCTTGGTAAGCAACTCAAAAGGGAATGACTTTAATTATGCACTTTGTATACCTACCAACCTTGGCAATGGTGTGAGAATCTTAATTGCTTAAGAGCTACAATGTGATCCGTGGCCTCGTTAGAGAGACGTGGCAGCAGTGCTTGTACCTTTCAATGCGGATTGCTTTAGATGGAACATTTGCTGCTGCTTCTGGGAGATATTTACTCTGTGAGAATCTGTGGTAAACAGCACCACAGCACAGTTAAGCCATTCTTTTTAAAAGCCTCAAAAGCACCCCTTAGCTGCTTCAGGACTAAGAGTGGAAACACATGTAGGTGAGGAGAAACATTTCCTATAGAACAGAATGAGACAAAACATGCCTTAGAAAATCATGTCTCTTTATTCACTGACTTATTCTGATTTCTGTCCCTCACAGGACTTCCGTGCTCTGTCCTGTCCTTCAGAAGTTCGTACTTTGTTGGAGGAGCTACACATGTCAGGAAAATTAAATGCAATGTTTGTCAGGATTTCTATTGGAAGAGTTTTATGAAAGGTAACACATTTACAAAGTAATGGACCTCCATTGCCCTTGGGAATTAGCAAAGGTGTCATACTGAAGGTGAGTGGTATATTAGGGCTGGAGAGAAGGCTTAGAAGTTAAAGGAACTTGTTGCTTTTGCAGGGGACCTGAATTTGATTCTAAGCACCCACACGGGGTTGTTTACAACTTCCTTACTACAGCTCCAGGGAATCTGATGCCCTTTTCTGGCTTCTGCGGTACCTAAATACATGTCCATATATGTGCACACAGAAACACATGCACACACACACCACACAAATAATAAAGTCTTTAAAAATAGAAGGTGGATAGTACATTACTTATTATTATTATTATAATTTGAAGGAGAGTAAGTGTACACTCTAGCTATGCTTTGATAAGGCTCCCTGGAGGAGTTGATGGATACCTGCAGGGTGCCTTTCCTGGTGTTAGCTTTCATACCTATGACAAAACATCTGAACAACGGACTTCATGGAAGTTATATTATTTTGGCTCCTGGGTTTACAGGTTTCAATCCATGGTCACTGAGATCCATGATTCCTGGTTGTGGTGAGGCAGCATACCATGCTGGGAACATGTGACAACTCTAAGCTATTCACCTACAGTGACAGGAAGCAAAGGCAGGAAGGGCGAACTACATAGGTTAGCTTGGCAACCTTTCTCTCTCTCTTTTTCTTTTAATTTAAGAATCTTTGCAATTTTTTCCAATAGGAACTTTTGTCTGAGAGCCTGCTTTTGAGACAGCACAGACTAAGAAATACTTTTTTGGGAAGAGTTAGGGTGGTCACTTTGGAAAGTGGGATGGCAGGACGAGTTGCATGTGTGTTGTGGGGTAAGTGTAGTGTCGGTTTGGGTACTGCCCGTTAAGGACCTTGTGCAACCACACTGAACAGTTGAGCTCTACCGTATAGCAAACCTGGAGCAAAAGGAGCAACAAGATTGGATCTGAGTTTGTAAAGGGTATTTGACCAATAGGATGAAGGATGAATTGCAGAACTGCTAAACTGGAGGTGTTAGAGGAAGTAGATGCAGATGTAGATGTAGGCTGGAGAGAAGAGGCAGAAAGGGAAGCAGCTAAGGAAATAGAATTGGCAGGAATGAGAAGTTATAGGATGTGGCTATTGAATTAGAAAATGCTGAAGAATAACTATTAACTTATGCCTCTGGGATGCCAGTGCTATTACCACAGGTTGGTTTCTATTAAGCCCTCTGTCAAAAACACATATTCCAGCTTTGACTACATGGGTAAGTAGGGTATGTAGGTAGCTAGGCAGACAATGTGGTATCAGCAGGGTTGGGGTATAAATACAGATATGGAGGTCATATGTCCAAGCTATACCAGAGAGTTTACTCAGTTATTGTAGATAAGGCAGGCAAGCATGAGACACTGTAAGATGGGTGGAAGAAGAACACTAAGCAAAAGATACCGAGACTCAGAATCAGGCTTGAAGGGCACCAGGAAGGACATTCTTACAGAGCCCAGGAGACGGGATAGAGCTTTAGGGAGTGGGGTCTGGTTCTTATGCCAGGTTCTCATGAATTGCTGTAACATTGCTCCCCAAATTGCATTTTGAAGTTCCCTAGGCCAAGTATCCACATCTTGCTAAGTGGTCACTACCCTTCTTGGAGAATTATAGGAAGCCTTTACAGGACATAGGAACCATGCATGTTTTTCTCCAGAAACAGAAGCAGAGAGGGGATGATTTAAATCCAGTCTCAAGCTGGATCCAGAGATGACTTGATGCTTTCTTATATTTTTTTTGAGATTTATTTTTATTTGTAAGTGTGTGTGTGTGTGTGTGTGTGTGTAAATGCAGTGCCTGCAAAAACCAGAGGTGTCATATCACCTGGAGCTAGAGCGACAGGCAGTTTTGAGCCACCAGATGTAGATGATAGGATTTTAACTCTGAGTCATCTCTCTAGACCTTTCTTTTTTAAAATTATGGCATGTTGCTGTAATTATTTGTTTTAGGCTTTGGGCTTTAAAGCTTCCCCCCCCCCCCGTTGACTTATGAAGTAATAGGTTCATCATGGAAATTTCATGCAAGTGCTTGCTTTATTTTATTTTAGTTTTTGAGGCTGGGTTTTATATAAGCTAGCCTCAAGCTTATAATGCAGCTGTGAGACTGGCCGTCAACTCCCTCTCTTCTAGCTTCTATTTCCCAAGTGAGGAAATGACAGGTATGTGCCACTCACATGGACTTTTGTCTGAAAAGAGTCTCCCTCAAGAGTATACTTGGAGAGGTCAAGGGGCTTCAGGGAGGGGTCAGGCTCGGCGGTCGGTGTTGGTCTTGTCAGGGTTGATCTTGTCAGTGTTCAGTCTGCAGTGTGTGTGCTCTGGCAGAAGATTCTTTGATAAACCCAGGAGACAAACCTGTTAGATGAACATGAAAGGGAGAGGTAAAAGGAAAACCCACAATTACAATTGTATCGGTTTTATTGAAGGGTTTCCTCTTTAGATTCCAGCATATTCACAAAATCAAATACCCGCTCTCCTTGCTGCAGTCAGTATCGAAATGCAGGGTCTAAAATCTCCGGTGTTTGAAATTTTATCACTTGTTTCTTATACAATGAATTACAAAATGTTTGTTTATCCTTCTTTCAGGTGTTTAAGTGTTTTGCCCATATGTATGTAAATGTACCACAGGCAGGTAAAGCCAGGAGAGGGCTTGGGTCACCCTGGAACTAGACTCGCAGATGGTTGTGAGTGCTATGTGGGTACTGAGACTTGAATCTGATCTTCTGTAAGAGCAGCAAGTGTGTTTAACCACTGAGCCATCATCTATCTCTCGCCCCCAAATACTGGGCAAGCAACCTCTTAAGGAAGGCAGGATGCGTGTGGTTTAGAGCTTAAGAAAGAGTACATGACGAAGAAGGTGTGGTGACAGTGGTTGGTTACATTGCAGTCAGGGAAGAGGACATGAGCTAGGCTATCAAACAATACTCACCTTCTTCAGAGAGTTTCTATCTCCTAAAAGTTCTATAAGCTTTCAAAACAATACAGTATCCAATGCAGGAGCCTCCCAAGACCCTTCACATTTAGACTACAACAAATGCTTACTTCTACATTTGCTCTAGCTTCAAGGAGACTTAGCTTTCTAGTGGGATCGGACAGCTCCTTATCAGCAAAATGACCGGGAACAGAAAAAACAAACAAACAAACAAAAATCAATGTTCACACATTGGTCCTGGAAGGTCAGTGGATGACTAACTATGATGTACCAGTTACTGCCACATTCACAGGGCAGGTTGCTTGTGAACATCAGCTTAACCAACTGGAGGGAAACCAGATCAATTTAGAAACTCTTCCTAGAGCCTTGTATGAAGTGGCCAATGGAGGCATTTAATGGCGCAGATGGGCTCTTGGAATGTGGCAAGTGGCATCTGGTGAAGAGAGTCTGCTTTCTCTGACTTGGAGTCATTTAAATTTTAAATTGGGAGAGAGGAGGAGGAGATGCACAAGTCTGTGGGATTCCAGATACTGCTGTTGGCTTTCCCTCCAATGAGCAGATGTTTTCCTTGGTGGTGTTCCGACACAGACCACTAGTAGTGAGACTAACAGCTCTGGCTTTCAAGGCGGTCATTATCAGCACCAAGGTGGCTTTCAGATGGGCAGTAACGTTTAGTCACAGTATGAGGAAATACGTCAGTAGCTGGGAAAAGAAGTTGCATTGTCTTGTTTAGGTATTTGCAACAATAACAACAAAAATCACAGAAGTAATTTCCAGCCATTGTAAGCCTGCTATGTTTTTCAGATCTGGAGTTGGCTCAGAAACTTGGACAGTAGGAAAGCTCACTTTGATATTGGAGTAGAAGAAGAAAATCTGCCATTAGAGAAAGCATGCCGCGAACTGTTTCCTGGGATGTTGTGGTCCTTTTTGGCAGCTGGAGGGAAAAAAAATACACGTCATTTCTGCCAGTTCCTTACTCTTTCCAGGGAGAAAACCAGACGCAGAAGACAACTGTCAGAGGTAGCCTACTGCCGAGATGCAGAAGACAGCTGGCAGAGTCCACAGTCTTTGAGTATAGACTCAGAAGATGCTCAACTGATGAGCTTCCAGTCATTAATTCTCTCCACTAACACTGCATTTACAAGTAAGAGCACCAAGCATTATTTTGTAACTCAAATTACTTTCTGAGAATTGTTTTAGAAAGCAAAGCAGAAGCATTTGATATGACTTTGGCTCACTAGGCTGGGAAAGTGTTATATTTATAGGAGCTAGCAATGGTAGGGTTGGAGAAGGTCCACATAGACAATTGTCAGTGTCTAGGAAGTTAGAAACCCTCTGTGTACTCATTTTATCCTGTGTATTTCCTTGTGCATACAAAGATTGGTTTTGCTCAGTAACCATATAGGATACTCTCACTGTATCTGATACTTTTCTGCTGCCTTGCTAAAACACCACAACTAAGAGCAACTTATAGAAGGGAAAGTGTTTCCAGAAGGATGGTTTCATTGTGGCAAGGAAGCATGGCAGCGAGGGTCTGGTTTGTTAGCTGGAACAGGACAGCGAGAGCTCACATCCTCAGCTGAAAGCACAAAGCAGAGAGAACAAACTAGAGGTTGGACAAGGATGTATACTCTCAAGGCCAGCCTCAGTGGCATACTGTCTCTAGTGAGGCCATACCTCCTAAACTCCCCCAAAACGGTGCAAAACTGGGACTAAATATTCAAATGGCTGAACATTTAGGAGATATTTTCTTTCAAACCACCATACACACCGAATATTTATTTGCACAAAAGCTACAGTGGTGATTTGTTCATTACTCAATGCTTGGTTCTGGTTGACCTTTGCTTTCTGTATGAAGTTACATTATGGCCAATAGAAAGTTAGAGTCTTCCAGGGAAATATAGTCTTTATTAGAGTCTAATTAAGAATATGAGGCTCACCTACCAGGTTGTGTTTGTGCATTAGGTATGAGTCACTACCACAGAGAACCAGAGGAGGTTACAAGCAGCCACTTTCATGTGTACCATCTTTTAGGAAATGGTATCCCCCTGGGGAGAAGTATGAGAAGCATCTCACTGTAACTCCCTGTGCTTTTGTCTTGTTTGATTTTTCTTTGCCAAGGGCATACACACATCAAAACACAAACTACCCAAGGATGTGGGTGATGTCTGTGTTTTAGCTCAGACAGTCTTTGTAAGAACAGAGGCTGTTTGTTGTTTGTTTTTGATATATTTACCTTGAGGATATATATTCCATCAAATATTCTTCAGGGAAACAGAAAAATTTACTCTAAAATCTGGACGCCAAATATTTAATATTTGAGCTATGTGTATACTCTCATAGGAAAAAAGTTTTTCAAGTTTTATGTGGCTTAAGATGTATAAATACATATAAGATATGAATATGCAAAATAATGTATAATACATAAAGTAAAATTTATATGTAGAAAGGTAAAATATATTCACTTGAAGATAAATTAGTTAAACTAATCTAAAATGTTTCTGAAATACTGGGGAAAACTGTGATTTTTAAAACTTTTCCACACTGTGGTTGCTACCACTGGAGACTTTTTACTCATTTCCTAGCATAGGAAGAAGACTTTAAGATGAAAAGATATTTTAGATTATTTGTATTTGAATATTGTCCTTAGGTCTTTCTTCTGGTAGGTGGAAAGTACAAAATTGGGTAAGTGATACTGTAGTGTGAAAAGCTGATTTTTCTTTGCTTTGGAATATGAAATAGCATTATGAAATTGTCATTTTACTGAGATGGCTAACATTTATAGAGCATAATCTTCTTCATCTCTAACATGAAAAGATGATTAAGGCTAAAATTGTTAGTGGATTGGAAAAGGCATTCAAGTATTTATTCAAGTGGCTGGACTTATGTCTCATTTCTTCAATGGGTCAATGGTTATATTAGCTATTTTTCTGTTGCTGTGATTAAAACCATGGCCAAAACCAATTTAGGGAGGAAAGTATTTACTGCAGCTTATAGTTTGAGAAGCAGAGCTCTCAATGGTTGGAAAGGCATGGAAAATCAAGGAAAGCAGTGTCAGGAGCAGTACATTGACTGATCACATTTCATCCATACACAGGAAGCAGAGAGAAAACGGGAAGTGAGGCCAAGCCATTCACACTCCTAGTGACATCATTTCTCCAGCAAGACTTCTCTTGCTAAAGGTTCCATAACCTCCCTAACAACAACACCAACTGGGGACCAAAGGTTCAATACATGAATCTTTGGAGGACATTTCTCATCCAAACAACCACAGTGATATTTTGTAATTATTAGATTCCAGGTTTCTCTGTGTTCCCCTTTCTTTCCCCACTCCTTATGTAAGAGGGAACAGTGAGGGGGTGGAACAAATTCAAGTACCATTATTGGACTATTGAACTACAGTGGTATTTGTCAAGCAATGAAGTGATGGTTACTATTTTGAGCCATTAGGCTGAGTTTTCCACCTGGGAACATTTTATAGTTATGATAGTTAATATTCATCATGTCACAATGCCAATTTAGAGTAACCTAGGAGACAATGCTCTGGAAATATCTGAGATTTTATAGATTAGGGTACTGGAGACAGGAAGATGCACTTTAAATGTCTGGGCTGGAGTTCTTTGCCTAATGAAAAGAAGAAAATGCACTGAGTGGAGCATCATTCATCTCTACTTCCTACCAGGGGGTGCGTGTGACCAGCAGCTTCACACACCTACAACCATGGATTCCCACCATGAGGGGCTATAGCCTCATACTGTGGACTAAAAATCCCTTCCTTCCTCCTTTGTCAGGTGTTTGTCATGACAACAAGAACAGGAATTACTACAAGAGTGCTTTCCTCGGGAATGGTGCTTGCTTGAAGATTGTCTTTCAGACACATGCTTGGGTTTCTAGTTGAGTCATCTTCTGTCCTTCATCTTTTACCCTGGAAGGCTTTTCATCTTTGGGTTTCTAAGTTATAGATGAAAGGATTGAGAATTAGGGAAGAGCAAACCAAACCAATATGGGGGTAATTTAACTTCTAAGGTGACTTGAGACCAAAGGCTTCTTTATCATCCTATGAGGCCTTGCCCAATTGACAAAGAAAGTCCAATTTTGCTTGAAAAGAAAACTCATTTAAGTAAATGAAGTAATTTTACCTGGACTATTGTCTTTTTACTTCTGTAGAGATCTTGGAGCAGTGCTTTCAAGATAATTGAGGACTTATATTTTCATCAGTAAGAATGATTATATTTTTTCCTAAAAGGACGACCTTCACTCAGTCTGATTTGACAACAAATGTCTTTGTTTTGTCTTTAGAAACATACCTACTCTATAAATTGCCACAGATATCAAAGTGTCAAAGGTGTCAAGCTACTGCTTACAGGAAAATACAAACATCTCTGTTAATATGAAGTCTAGAGAATCTGCAAGTGCCCTAATTGTATCATAAGGCAGTTAGCATATTGATTAAGCAAACAGACACATGTTGAGTGTCTGACATGTAATGCTATATTCTGCATTATGCTTCAACCTAGGGCTTTCTCACTAAAGGCCCTGGGATCCTTGCTTGATGCAAAGATCATTTTCATAAGGTCTTTATGGACCTCCTGAATTTACACAGAATCTTTTATATGTGCATTAATTTGAAAGTGTGGGTCCTTAGCTTAAACAGAATTTCTACAGGGGTCAATGGCCTACAGACAAAGGGATTCCAATTTGGAAAACAGCATTCTTTAAGGGCACTGCCCTTGACTTTGTTTCTCTGGTGTCTTCTGGCACAATTAGCAGGGAGCTAGGTTGGGAGAAGAGATTCCGAGCAACATGGGAGGTGTTATCCACATGGCATTTATGAAATAAGGATTTCATGGAGAAAGGTAGACATAGTGACAGGTCTCAAATAAGTTCTTGAGGATGTCTCCATACTCCACTTACCTGCCCACAGCATAGTCAAGGCTGAAAACCATTAGTTAGGTGGGTAAGTTTATATAGTTAAACATACTTCAGGCAGGCTGTACTGCTTTCTACAAAGTGATCTTATTAATACATATAGTAATCATTGGAGCCTGTGGGAATGTCATAGTGATGGTTGCTTTGAACTGGATCTCAAAACTTGAGAAAATGTAAGAATTTTAAAACTTGGAAACTTGAGTAGAGAAATTTGGATGATGCAAAGGAGTGAAAAATATGTGTTCTCCAGTCACAAGAAAGGTATTCAGATGGGGAAATATGTGGTATAGGAATCAAGGGCAAATATATTAATGCTGAGCTTCAGACAAAGGACTCTGCAAGTCAGTTCACCATTGTTGGCTGACAATACTTTTCACAGTTCATGTTGCTCTGTCAAAAACCCTCCTCCCTTTTGTTCCTATGAAGTGTGCTTTCACTACATTTATTTATTTTTATTATTAGTATTTGTGTGTGTGTGTGTGTGTGTGTGTGTGCACGTGTGGGCATGCATGTGTGTCACAGTGTATATGGAGATCTCTTTCCTCCATGTGGGACCTGAGGAATTGAACTCAGATCCTTAGTCTTGGAAGCAAGTGTTCTCCCCTACTGATTCCTCTCTCTAGCCCCATTTAAGCCTTTTGATCACACTTCTTTTCTAATGATTACATTCAGTGCAATAAAGTCCTTGTGAGGGCTGCTCTTGGTGCGCTTTTCAAATTTCACTGTGTTATACTTAAAGCTGTAGAGTGTGACATGAAATCCTTGTGGTTTCTCACTGTATTATTTACAACTCAGGTTTATTCTTCAAATATTTGGAGATTTTTCCCCCAATTATCTTACATTGATTGTTTTCTAAATGATGCTATTTGTGTTATCTAAGCACAGTGATTTCTACTCTCTTAAAATTATTAAAATGTGTCATGAGATTCAGAATGTTGTCTCTTAGTGCTTGTTCTGTGTGAATTTGGGAGTTATGTGGGATTCCCCTTTGTAAACTATGAATGCACTTTATTACTTTGGTTATTAAAGAAGCTGTTTTGGGTAATTACTTAGTAGAGTAAAGCCAGGTGGGAAATCTGAACAGAGATATAGAAAGAAAGTAGGTGGAGTCAGGGAGACACCATGTAGCAACCCAAGGAGGACATGCTGGAACCTTACCAGTAGGCCACAGCCTACTTCACAGATTAATAGAAATGGATTAATTTAAGATGTGAGAGCTAGCTAGGAATATGCTAGGGTCACTGGCCAAACAGTGTTGTAATTAATATAGTTTCTGTGTGATTATTCATGTCTGGGTGGCCGGGAAATGAATGAGCAGCCTCTGCCTACATGAGAGAATGTATATTCTACTGTGGTATGACATGCTTTGCAAATTTCAATTAGATCTGAAAGGTGATTGTGCCTGATAAGTTACAATTAAACTTTGTCCTTACTAATTTTCTGTCTGCTACATTTGTCTGTTTCTCTTTCCAACTATCCATTTTAAATCTCCCCTGTGTATGTGTGTATATATATATCAATAGGGTATGAAATGTAAAAGACACACACATATACATATATATTATGTGTCTCAAATATATAAAATGTTTGTTATATATACGTGTCTCATGTATTTTGATATTCTGTTGTTATACACATTGACATTTGTTCTGGCTTTTGTTTTTATTTTTTTGTTTTTTGTTTTTGTTTTGGTCTATAGTCTACAAGCTAGAGTCATCTGCAAAGAATGCTCTCAGTTGATAAAAATGTCTCCATCAGATTGGCCTGTGGGCAAGTCTCTAGAACATTTTTTTGCTTAACTATTGATATGTGGAGGGGGCAGCAGCTCACTCTGAGACATACCACCCTTGGACAGGTGGGGCTGTGTGGTATAAATAAGCAGACTGAGCAAGCCATGGGATAAACCAGTAAGCAGCACCCCTCTACAATTGGCTCTTGCCTTCATGTTCCTGTTCTAAGTTCCTCCCCTGACTTTCCTTTATGATAGACTATAACCATAAGATGAAATAAACTCTTTCCTCCCCAAGTTGCTTATGATTATGGTGTTCTATTACAGTAATAGAAACCCAACTAAGGCACCTTAAAGATTGCTGTGTATCTTGGTGGTGTAGTCCTTTGTCATTAAATGATGTGCTTTTAGTCTTCATTTTTCTTGCTGAGAAACTGGTTATGTCTGAAATTAAAACAGCCACTCTGTCTTCTCTTGGTGAATGTTAGCATAGTTTATATTTTGCATTTATTTATCTTTTTCTCCTTCTTAATATATTCTTTCAAGCTACACTAGTCAATACTGTATAACATTGGGTTGCTTCAGCTGTTAAAATACTCTACAATGGAACAGAAACAAAGCCCCAGAAGCATAAACACATTTAAAAGGCCAAGTAACTTTTGACAATTCACACTAAGATCATTAAGTGGAGGGTAGGGGGAGGAAAGTGTTTGCAGCAAACATGAGAGTTTAGATGGCTCAGGTATGGAAAATCTGAATCTAAATTACCACCTCATGTAGACACAAAATAATCCAAGGGAGATCAAAAATCCAAACACAAAAGCCAAAATCATAAGACTTTAGAAAACTGGCGTAAAATCATGTCCCATTTAGTTTTATTAAAATATATAGCATTCTTCTTCCTTAGAAAGATTTTAGAATTTCTTTAAAAAGTTGCATCAGGCTCAAAAGCAAATACCATGGTGTGAGCTGAGCAATTGGTGCTTCGTGCTGTTTGTACTATGTATTTGAAACAATGACTCCACCATGGAGGAGCCATTTTGTGTTGCAAGGTCTAACAGGCATCAACCATTGAGGATTTGTGTGAGGATTCAGAGTGTCCTTGGTATGTTGTTAAAGCTTGCCTTTCCTGGTCAGTTCTTTCTCCACATCCTGCTTTTTCTCTATTATAACTCGTATCAGGTGTACAGATCAATTCCTTACATTGTGACATTTGTGCACATGCATATATCATACAATGACCATAGTCATCCTCCCACTTCCTCCCTCTGCTCCCTCTACCTCCTCCCATTTTTTTACTTTCAGTCTGTATTTTTTATTGGCATCATACAATTGAGTCTCCTGTTATTACCCTCAATCAACTCTGAGAGTCTCCGTCTGTTGACACTGATGTTAAAGTGATTCCTATTGGATTACTATCATTCCTTTCTGTAGTAGTTTTCTAGCCATTGCTCTTGGCTCTTTTATATGCATCTTCTCATTTTTTCTGCCTTTTCTATTTTAATGGAAAATTAAAATTTAAAATTTTAATTAAAATCTCAATACATCACTTTTCTCCTTCCCTTTTCCCCTCCCTTCCCTCCTGTGTCTCCCCTTCAGTCTTTCTCAAATTGGCAACCTTTTTCCCTTGATTAATATTGTTACTCATATATAAATGCATGCATAAATATATAAGGAAAACATTTTGAATCCATTTTGTAGCTTGTGTGTATATGATTTTAGGGTTAGTAACATTGTATTGGATTATCAGTTAGGTGGTTCATACCTGAGAGAGACTGATTCTCACCCTCTCAGTGATCATTCTATGTCTGTGGTTCTTCGTCTAGGTGTGGGTCCCCATGGAATTTCTCATTCTTCCACATTAACTTGTCTATTGGTGTTATTATTATTTAGGTCTTATTAGGGCAGATATTTTATTGTGGTATCATGGGTGTAGCTTTTCTGTCATTTCTCAGTGACACAATCTCACAGAAGACTTCCTCATCCTCTGACTTTTACACTATTTCTGCCTCATCCTCTGTGATGGTCCCTGAGCATAGATGTAGTTGTGCTGTAGCTACATCCACCGGGGCTGGGCTCCTCACTATTAATTGTTCCTGTATTATGACCAGTTGTAGTTTTCTGTGATGGTTTCTGTTGGCTGCAAAGAGTTTCTTTGCTTAAGGGTAAGAGCTACGCTTATCTGTAGACATAAAGATAAGTTTTAGAATATGCTAGTATAGTAAAGTGGAGGTAATAGATTCTCCTCTAAGATCCATGACCCCACTAGTCCCTGATAGCTAGCTATGTTTCTAACACTAAGCATATTTCCCCCTCCTTTTGAATGGGCCTTATGTCCAATTAAACAGTCGTTAGCTAATACCAAGATATGAGTGCCATTATTACATCTCTAGGCATATTTTGTCATTTTGTTGTTGTTTATAGACACCAGAGCTTGTTAGAAGAATCAGTTTCTTTTCTCCCTTAGTGTATTACACAGTTCCTTATCATACTATGAAAGGTAGACTTCAGAAAGGGGGCTTTTAAATTAGATCCAGCTTGAATTTTCTGATTCCTGTGTCTGAAATATGTAGGGTCTTCATCTATAGGGACTTACCTTCAACCTCTGAGAGGCACCCAAGGGCAATAGAAATGGTCTATATTGCTTTGGGAGCCACTTGGATTACCTTGACCAACAATGGCTTCCTCAAATCCACATGTATGCATTGGAAAGCTTTGATCTTGCTATTACTTTTCTCTGGTTTCTAGGCTGTTTGTGGCAGTTCTGCAATAGATGGCTAGACAAACACTTCTGGTTTACCATTTGTTTAGTTTTTATATTGTTTGTCAAAAGGCAGATAGTCATGTTAGTAATCATTCTAATTTTTTCATTTCCAACCAGGAATAATATAATTATAATTCACACACACACACACACAGACACACACACACAGACACACACACACACACACACACACACACACACAGAGAGAGAGAGAGAGAGAGAGAGAGAGAGAGAGAGAGAGAGAGAGAATTGGTATTCTTGAGAGGAAAAATAATTGCTCTTAGTGACCTTTAAGATTGATTGAATGTTGGAATTTTTCTGATTCTATAAATTTTTCCCTATAAATTTAAGGCACAAATCCATAGTCACGTGTCTTGGGTGCTACACTTTTGGAACAATAGACAAGCAGGGTAGAAAAAGTGCTGGTGAAAACCATAAAGTCCATGGAGGTGGTTCAGTGGTGAAATGCTTGCTGTGCATACACTAGGACCAGAGTTGACTCCTAGCACCTAAGTAAATGTTGGGTGTGCATGGTGGTTTGCTCTAGTTCTGGCCTTTGGGAAGTGGACACAGGGATACCCCCCAAAAAACTGCCTATCTGGACTGGATGAATTAGTGAGCCCAGGATTTAAGTGAGATAGGTTGTCTCAACATACAAGGTGCAAAACAGCTACAGAAGACACCTGCCATTACCCATGGCTTACACACACACACACACACACACACACACATGCAGACACATTCTTTCATAGGCACCTACACACATGTGAGTGAATGTATATACAATCACTCTACACAGACATACACATACAAAAACTCAAAGGAATAGTCCTTTCCCCAGTCAGGAGGGAGTTGTCCTGGTGTGGGCTTTCTACTTGTGCTGTGGTCTAAAACAAGCTACCTAATACGCCTGAATTTTGGCTTCTTCACCTATGAAATTAGGTGGTTGATTTAAACTGCAACAAAAACTGTCAGTCTGCTATTTTAATAGATATAACAGAAAAGCATCTAATTTATTGCTTACAACCTCAGTGCTTACACATGAAATATTTTATTGGCCTTGAGAAAGCAACCATTTGAATGTCAGCTATTAGCAAGGTGCTGTGTGGCAGACATCCATTTTTTTTAAAGTGGAAAGCAGAGATCTTCCTGTTTCAAGCATAAGAAGTATGGGTCCTACTTGCTGACATATCTGAACACTGGACAGATTTGTCTAACTTACAGGCAAGGTAGTTTTCAAATAACTGATTTACTGAAAAGATAATGAAAAATAAAATGATTAAATACTCATTTTCAGATCTTAACATGCTAATTGATTAACTGACCATCAACCTTAGCTGGAAAACAAAAGGTTCAATCAGGTATCTGAGTATGGATACTACTGGGCTCCCAAAGCAACATCATATCTTCCACGTTTTATTCACATATTTAAATATATTTTGCATAAGCTAATCCAATAGATTTTCTTTAATAGGCCAGCACAGAATGATTGTACTATTTTCTAAAAAAATTGAAATTTGTTTGCCACTTTCATTTTTATAATCAATTCAAATATTATTAACTTAATGTCTGTGAACATCAGGTACTATTTAGAATCTAGCCATTAGGAAATGAATAGATGCATGCCAGTGCTCAATGAATTCACCATCTGGGAAGGTTCGGAGTCATCGTGGTGAAGATAGGTCTTGGCAAGTTTTCACTAGATCTAAAGACATTGACTTGGAAGTCATTACCTTTTCGTGATAGATGAAGGCAAAAATATGAGTGTGAGCTAAGAAACATAGGGATTGAAGAATTCCCAGTACCTAAACAGCTCTCAGAATGTCTGGCGAGAGAGCAGACATAACTGAGTACAAAAGTACAGAAAATCAGCCACAGAATTAAAAGTTTGGATTCTCTAAAAACACCCATCCAAGACAAGATTTTGTTAGATTGCACATCCACTGTCTCCTTCTCCCAGAAATCAGGCTCCTCCCCTTCCCTGGCTTAGTCCCCACCTCCTCAGAGACAGACAGTTGATAAGAAAGCATGATATGCTGTTAAATTTTTGCATCCTACCTGTCTCTGCCTCCCTTCTTGACGTGTGGGCTAGGATAGCTAGGTAACACCGGATGGCCCTCACGCACCCATTCTTGGAAGGGAATGGTCTGCCTCTCCATATATGTCCCAGTCATGTCGTCCATGGTGATCTTCATGCAGCGCTTCATGTAGCTCCTCTCAGGACATGAAGGGAGCCTCTTTTTTAGAGGTCCCTTCTTGCTATCAATGGCTACTGTGCACCGTCTCTTCTAGTGCTCGCTCACTTCAAGGTTCCTTGCGGTTGTGAGGCTCTCTCTTCTAATAAATTCATTCTGAAAGGTCATTTTGTGCCAGTTTTTTTTTTCAGACATGCCTTTACTTTTAACAAGTTCAGATGCCAGGGATTTATTTGATGAATGGTCCATGAAGCTCTATGGAAGGAGTGACAAAGGAGGGGAGAAGAGGTGAGAGGGAATAAGGAGAACACATCCCGCAGTTTACTGTTGTGAGCTACTGGTGCTTATGTTCTGGAAGAGATCTGAGGAGCAGTGCAGGCAAAAGGCCAGGATTGTCTTGTCTGAGGAGACCTAAAGTTTAGTGCACCAGTCACAGTGAGTCCTCGGGTAGGGGTTAGCCTCAGGGGGAGTAAGTTCCTGACATTTCTGGCCTCTTAGATAAGGAGGTTTTAAGTGTTTGAGAGACTCTTCAGGAAAGTGTTTTGGTGCTCTAAGTCTGGGCTGTCATGCATGGAAATATTAAATGGCCTGGATGAACCTTTTTTCAGATTGACCACAGTTAAGTGTCATGAAAACCACAAGATGGAAGAGTTTCTGGGGAGAAAGTAATAACCCATGCTGTAAGGGTTGGTAAACCCAGAGATTGCAGGGCAGGCTAAAAATTTTTTAGTCTAGGAAAAAGCTGCTAACAGAAACTGAAAAGGTAGAAGTAGAAAAGTAGACAAATGATCAAATAAGATGCAGGAAGGGAATAAGATGAATGTGTGAGGTCAACATAAATAAAACGTATATAATAAAATAAAATCCTATTAAAATATTTTTTATGACTTAACCCATACATCATTTTTTCCAGGAGACTCTCCTTGAAATGCCAAGATTGGCTCCAGGCCCTGACTCTTTAAATGCATCTTTTGTTCATTTTTTTATGATGGAGCTTACCAGATAGACTCTAAATTATTTATTTGCTGCTTATGCAGGGATGGAATCATGCACAGAGGAAAGTTAGAGCTCCATTTGGTTCATTTTAGCCATAAAGCATTGAATTACTTTGTGCACAGCAATCTTAGGACACATTAATAGAAGCTAAACCAGCATCCTGGGGATATAAACCTGGTAACACAGTGTCCATTCCAACGCAAGGTTGGTCCTATTGATAATGTTTCCTCCTGACATATTGATGAGTGGCTGCACCTCAGCACATTATTAGAATAATAAGTGACTGCTTAGGAGCAATTACATTTTCCCCGAACAGGCTCTAGATGGGGATATTCATCTATTGTTCTGTTTCCTCAACAGTTAAAGGGAGCGGTGTACGCAACTACTGGAAGAAAGTAAAATAGGGTTATTTCTCACTGTAAAGTCTCTCACAGACTCCTAGAAATGATTTAGAATATTATTTAAGGCAGATAAGATATGAAAAATATTTTTGAATTGTTATTCTAGATGATTTATTAAAGTGAAACATTACTATATGTCACCTCTTTCAAGATGTGTTATGTTTTCTCCCCAGAAGATAGAAAGCAGTTGAGCTTTAAAATGTAAAGTAGATTTAATCAGAAATAAGCAGTTAAAATGTTCCACTTTTTATGGAAAAAAACCTGGTGTTTTGCAAACAACAAGGAAGGGTAGAAAAGTCAATGCCCAACAGGAAAAAAAACAAGTAAGATTCACAAATATTCTTGCATACATTTTAACAACAAAGTAAGGATTAAGGTTTGTATGATTAAAATTATTCATACAAAATTAATTATGTGCCTCATTTTCCCAGAAAGTGATTTATTCTGCTCTTTGAGGTTAGGGGAAACAAAGAAAAGGAAAATAGATATAAACCTAAAAAGAGACATGGGACAGTGGAGAGAGAGTGCAATGTATTTCTGACACTATGGGCATCAAATGACCTTTGTGGGCTTCTGATTTTCCTCTGCCCAATGAGAAAAAGTTCACTGTTGTATTCGACCTCGTAGGCTAATCTGAGCAGAAGAGGGACTGTGACAGGTGATGTGGTAGGAAGGGAAGCGGGCAGAGTCGGACAGGAGATTTCTGAGACCTTTCCCCTGGCAGTCCGAAGGATATGCAGATGTGGGACTGTGCTGCTGAAGCTCTCTGCTGGACCACAGCTGTATGTAGGCTCTTCTTACAATAGAATTTTGTGGTATGAGATCCCAGCAGACCAATAGTGTTCTATCTCCATCCACACTGCTATGCAGTAGCCTCATCACCCAAGGCCTCTGGGACAGACCGAACCAGCTCCATTGACTCCACTGTGAGTCTATGACAGGGTTTTGGTAGTAAAGACATGTTCTCCATATCCAAAGAGTCGCTGTAGACTCCATTTGCTAGTCAGCAGTGGCTTAGAAAAGCATTAAGTCTGGGCGTGTGGATTCCCAGGAGTGAGGCTGTATTAATTACATTTCTTGACAGTCTCATCAAATACCTGGCATACATGACTTAAAAGGAGGTACTGTTTATTTTTCTCATGCTTTCAGGAGGCTCAGTCCATCATGGTAGGAGGGCACAGTGAGCAGGTCACATCATGACAGAGGAACACAGAAACGGAATGCCAGCACTCCCCTCAGCTTTCCACTTTCCTTTTATTCCATGTGCCTGCATTTATTTGGGATGGTGCTTCCTATATTCCAGTTAAATATTCCTAGTTGCCCTCTCAGGAAATGACCTCACAGATACTCCCAGAAGTATATCACCCCAGTCTTATAACTGTTTTTAAATCTAGCCAAGGTGACAATGAAGATCAATCATCACAAGGAGCATGATGGGAGGTTACATCATGGGCACTCAAATGCAGATGTAAAACTTCCATGTGCAGCACAGTAACATAGGTGATAAGCTTGAAGACTCCAAAAGAAGGGGTGATAAGGATATGGGAATATTAATTACCCTGACTGATCAATACATATTGCACACATGTATCGTAATGTCACTCTGTGCCTCTTCAATATGTGAAATTATTTCCTGTTAATTAATAATTTAGATTCACAACATTTTGGCAGAATCATAGTTCTGTGTTGGAAGTGAGGGCAGCATTGTGGGCACCAAGACTTTCTTCCACCACTTCACTATGAACTGGGCAAAGGGCTCCCTCATCTTGGATAACACTTCATTTTCATCCCACAAGGACCATAGTTGCTGCAGTGTCTTGGTCCCTTCAGTTATTCATGACCAAGTGATGCCAAGATGGGCTGTTTTAAATGTGGTTGTCTTTTAGGGCATTGGCATAAAGAACAAGACTCAGATCTCTTTTGGATCGGATGACACACTGGCACAACAAAGCTATTCTTCTAGATTCAGCTCTCAAGCTGACAGGTCTGTAGAGTCATGGCTGCTTAACTCAGGTACTGGAGACACACACGCTTAGTACTAGAGCCCCCCCCCACAACCAATTAAAGCTCTTATTACCCGAGGCAAAGCTAAAGCCTATGCGTTTACTATAAGAAACTACTGGAGATTTTTTTAACCAGAACTTTGAATGAATAAAAAAGTCATGAATAAATGAATAAAATATATTTTATTCAAACTATGATCTGTGTCCCCAGGCCATTCTATGAAGGGATATGCACAAAGCTGGCATCATTCAGCTGCCATCGTAGGCTGCAGCTTCCAAGCTGTTGTTTGCCCTTGAAAAGTGTCTTTCATCCAAAAACAGCTGAAGTGTTTTTCTCTTCACCTGATGAAACATCCAGCTCTGCCCCACTCTCCCAGTCTTTCCCAACAGAGAAAAGAAAAAGACACTTTCGGCTCCCTAGGAAGTCTTGGCTATCACAGGGGGCTCCTTTGTGTAAGAGACTCTTCAACTTTGGCAAAGGAGAAACAGACTACTTCACAGGATTTATTCTAAAACTAAAACAAGCACTCTCCAAAAGACAAGAGGATGTGCCCCAAGCTAGGAAGGGCGGACAGGTTTTATAATTGAGCATCATGAGACTAACCACTTCTGGAGTGTTGCTGGAAGGCACCGAAGGCTTGAACAGGCAAAGACACACTGCCTCACCAGAATCTCCCAACCAGTCTTGATGCCAAGATTTTACAGAAAATACTGATGTAAGTTCTAATGTTTCTGTAAGATGTTGAGTTTCTCAGAATAGGATTGGTTGGCTGCTGCCTGAGGGACAGGGGGAAGTCCATAATCTGGGAACATCCAAATAATCAGTGAAGAGAAGAAAGAATGTGACCCGAGATCTAGGGATTGCACAAGTGACCTTTTGGTTGGTTTTCGTTGGAGAAGTAGAGAAAGTGTATAAAAAGGCAGAATTTTCAGCTTGTGCATCATTCAGAATTCAAGACCCATGAAAGGGTTCAGGGAATTCAACGCGAGTGAGTGTCAGTTATAATGGAGATGGCCTGCTCCTAAAGTAGGCGCTCTCACCTATTATTATTACTACCTTAGAGTACAAAGATTATAGCACACTTCCCCTATGTGCTTGCAATGTCTTAAGACCTTCAGTGGGTGCCTGCAACTACAGCTAGTACTGAACATAAATGTACTGATTTCCCTAATGCCTACACCCAGAATAAAGTGTAATATGGAAATTAAGTCCAATAAGAGATTAGCAAAACTGAATGATAAAAACAGAATGATTCTAATAATACATAATTCTAATAATGTATGTGGGGTTTGAATGAAAATGGCAGTGGCACTATTAGGAGATTTGACCTTGTTAGAGTAGGTGCAGCCTTGTTGGAAGAAGTATATCTGGGAGTGGACTCTTAGGTTTCAGAAGCTCAAGCCAGGCCCAGTGGCTCACTCTTTATTCCTGCTGCTTGTGGATCCAGATGTAGAACTCTCAACTTCTTCTGCAGCACCATGTCTGCCATCATGCTTCCTACAATGTCAATAAAGCTCTAAACCTCTGAAACTGTAAGCCAGACTCAATTAAATGTTTCTCTTTGTAAGAGTTGCCATGATCATGGTGTCTCGCTAAGAGCAATGGAAACCCTAACTAAGACATAATAAAAGTTACATGAATATCCCCTTCTCTCTGAAAATATATTTTTGTAGTGTGCTTATACTACTTTGGGTTATTTAAGATAATGAAATACATGCCAGATAAGATGAAGTGAGCTGAGTCACCTAGGCACTGTGACATGGTTTTAGGCTACACTGACTAATGGGGGTGGAGGGTGTCATTGAATTCAAGTAACCCTGGATCAGTGACCATGGTTGGATTGCAGGAACATTTAAGATTGTTGGTTGGGGATTTCTGATAGTTGAAAGATGCTTCTCATATTTTTAATATTCTTGGAGGACACTGATTATAGTTTTTCCTCTTGTTGTTCCTCTGTAACTCATCAAAATTTGTTACACAAACTTTAATCCTATATTGACTATTTGGTGATTTTATTACTGCTTTCCAACTGAGGATTATCCAGAATTTTACCTTTGTGATTTGAATTTTGGCAGAATTCAGAAATGCCCACGTGGATATTTCTGCCTCATTTTCTTTTTCACCGTGTTCCTCTTTTTTTGCAAATGACTCAACATGTTTTTCTGATTCTTCATCACTAACACTTCTTGATGGGTGAATGTATGTCACCTTGACAACAGACAAAGAGCTGAAGCAAAGAGCTTGGATTTTTGAGGTACATAAACAACCTTGGTATTTTCATCGCAAACAAACTCAGGAGAACCAGAGGCAAAGTCTCTTATTAACACTGTGTAAGTTCTACCTTTCCTCTAAACACTTTTTCCATGTCTGGCAGAGTCACTATGCAAACAAGTTGTTATGTTAGCGTGTCTCTGTGCCACCAGAACATGGCGTTTAAATTTTGTTTTATTTTTTTTGGAGTGTGTGTGAGGTTTTTTTTTTTAACCTTTATTGCTTATCTTATCTAGTTTTATTTCATACCCCACAGTATTAGCACCGGCATTCACTTGTTTATGCCTCTAATCACAATATCACCAGACTTAATTTCCTCTTCCATGCCTTTTGCCCTGGAGACTCCTTAGCACATTTGTGTATAGATCCATCCAAAGGAACCAAGTTTTGTTATACCTGAAGACTTGCTTTCTATGGTATTCTTTCTCTCCGATCGGATTCTTCTGTTCCTCTTTATTTGTTGACAGACTCATTCTCTAGAGTGACTTTCATCTTCCTGTGAAGTTTATGCCTATTTTGAGCCATTCCTTGCTTGCAGTCAATGGCCTGGCCCCACTTATTTCAGCATCTGTGGCTGAGTTCTTCTCACACCCTCGGCTACTCTGGTTCAACATGCCAGCAGTCAGAACATGTTTTCTGTACCTGTCTTCTACTCAGACATATAAGGCATTTCCATCTCTACCAAACATTTATCATGCAGTGTGGCTGCCACTTGGCAAAATTCCTCTAGTTTCTTCACCTTTCTGTACAATCTCATAGACAGACGACTTGCCCCCACTGTGGCTCTCAAGACCTTATCCCAGAATTATTCTTTGCTTGATAAGAGAACCATTTCATTTAAAGTTAGCATTTTTCAGCTTCTCTTTGACATATTGCAATTGTCAGTTCCTTTTGGGAGCTGTTAAGTATAATAAGGTTCACTTGAATATAAACTCTACCA
Source organism: Ondatra zibethicus (assembly GCA_004026605.1). Taxonomy (NCBI): domain Eukaryota; kingdom Metazoa; phylum Chordata; class Mammalia; order Rodentia; family Cricetidae; genus Ondatra; species Ondatra zibethicus. The sequence continues at coordinate 47,988 of PVIU01005010.1, forward strand.
TCAATCTGATAGCATGGATGCCTGGTGACTGGCTATCCATGACAATAACAGAGCTGGGTACAGTGTATGAAGAGATGCTTCACTTTCCAGGTGGCATAGAATTGAGGGGCATCAGATTTCTTCATATTACTCACAATGGTGTGCAATTTGAAATTTACAAGTTGTTGCTTTCTAGAAATTTACTTTTAGTATTTTCAGACTGCAATTGGCCTGAGATAACTGAATCTGTAACAAACCTTCAGTCAAATCATGATTTCAATGATCTGAATTAAGATTATTATCAGTTTAATGGTTTTATCTAGGTTAACACTATCCCTTCTATGATCAGTGGTTCTCAACCTATGGGGTGCAGCACCAGAGGGGTTAAATATAAGCTATCTTTCATATCATATACTTACATTGATTCATAACATTAACAAAGTTACAGTTAGGAAGTAATAGTGAAATAATTTTGTTGTTGGGGGTTCACACAATATGAGGAACTGTATTAGAGGGTCAAGCATTTAGAAGGTTGGGAACTACTGTTCTAGGTATTTTATTGAAATCTGGTTGTTCTCAGTTAGATTTAAGGATGTTTCATCCAATGTGTGTGTGGATTTAATCATAGACTAGTGACTAAATGTCTTCTTGGTAACTAGTAACTTTGGGACAATTTTTCAAGTAGCAGGGGTTTTCTAGAAAGTTAGTAGACAGAGGATGGTCCAGCATATAGCACTTATCTTGGTCAGTTCACAAGGACCAGAATTTATTATTCCCTTCTGTGTTTTGGAGATATGGATAATAGGTGTAATAGTGTTGCCTGACTATCTGTAATGCTCCTAGAATCATACAGGAGATAGACGTTAGGGTATGTTTGAGAGGGAGTTTCTATATTGGTTAACTGAGATGGGAGGAGCTACCTTAAACATAGGAAGCCATTCTGTGGACTGGAACCCTGGACTGAATGAAAAAGGAAAAGTGAACTGAGCACCATCACTTAATTTTCTCTGCTTCCTGACTGTACACGCAATGTGACCAGCTGCCTCACACAGCAACTACTATGCCATACCAAACACAATGGGCTGTGTTAGTATAAGCGGATTCAACATAAATGATGAACAAAAAAAAATCTCCCTTTGTGTAGTTCCTTCATTTGTAGATTTTGTCACAGCAATGAGAGAAGCAGCTAACACAGTGTTGGTAGGCCCAGCAACCAGATTCAAGAGACTGAGATTTCAAGTGGCTACCATGATGACCTCACAGAAAAACTAATAAACAGAAGCCATTGTGGCAATCTTGCAAAAGTCATTATGTGCAAGGGAGGCATTCCCACAACCTCTGGATGTAAATAGAATGCTTTTTGCACAGGCTGACTTCAGCAGTAGGAGCTCTGTCTCTGGAAATAAGACAGATGTGCATCCAACCCCTGATCTGCTTTTCTGGTCTTGAAAAGAAAGCTGATTTTTTTTTATTCTTTGTTCTATAATCTACAAAAGTGGACTCTGGGTAAAGCACTGAAGATGAAGCTGTGTCTATGAGTTCAAGGTGCTGTGATAATTAATCACAGGAGAATGCTTTGCTTAACAAAGTTCAGGGATTTGCAAACTTCAGTTGCTAAAATTCTTCCTATGATTTTTTACTTATCATCTGAACTTCTGAGAAAGAAAAACCTTGTCTGTCATTTTTAGATAGTGAGACATGAAGCTGAATTGGAATTCCTTCCGTCCAGGTTGGCACTGAGGTAGATAAAGGGCGGTAGGGCTGAATAGCTGCTTTAGAGTACACTGGTACCTCCCACTTGCTAAACTGGAGTACATTGTTCAAATGAGTGTTATTTTCACACTGTCTCACAGATAGGCAATAGACAACACTCATTATAACACTATCGATCTCTCTCTTTTTCTCCCTCTCTCTCTTTCACTCTCTCTCTTACACACACACACACTCAAATACACAGTTTTACACCCATCACATTACTGACTAGTACACTTGTTTTTCATTTTTAATCAGTGAAATTAGCTGACCAAACACTTTCCCATCAGCTCTGTGTGGACTGGATCTAATTACATGCTCAAAACCTACTAACTCCCTTTGCTGCCCAAGGATCTAGGGCTGAAATTGGATCTCTTTCTCATTTTGAGTGACCTTAAGCAGTATCTATGTTTGCTCATCTATAGTTTCTTTTCACCATCATTTTATGTTCTAAGAAAAAACCTGATATATAAAGATTTGCTTATCATGGCTGAAAGGCAGCTCAGTGGGTAAGAACACTTCCTGTGAATGTATGAACTGAGTTCAAATTCTCAGCGCACGCATAAAGGCATACATGACTACACACGCCTATGACTTCAAGCAGATTCCAGGAAATGACTTGTCAGCCATCCTTCCCAAAATAGTGAGCTTTATATTTAAATGTGAGACTCTGTCTTAATAAACAAGGTGATATGCCTGGTGGTGGTTGCTCATGCCTTGACTCTCAGCACTCGGGAGGCAAAGGCAGGCAGATCTCTGTGAGTTTGAGGCCAACCTGATCTATGGAGTGAATTCCAGGACAACCAGAGCTACACAGAAAAACCCTGTCTCAAACAAAACAAAACAAAAATAAGCTGAGGGACTGGATAGATGGCTCAGAGTTAGGAGTGCTTGCTTCTCTTCTAGAGAACCTGGGTTTGGTTCCCAGTATTCATGTTGGGCTGCTCACAACCATATGTAACTACAGCTCCAGAAGAATTGATACCTCCTTCTGGTACCCACATGATTACCACAGGGTAATCTCTCTCTCTCTCTCTCTCTCTCTCTCTCTCTCTCTCTCTCTCTCTCTCTTTCTCTCTCTCTCTCTCTCTCACACACACACACACACACACAGAGAGAGAGAGAGAGAGAGAGAGAGAGAACAAAAATAATAAAATAAGTCTTACCTCCCCTCCTAAAAAAATTAAGATGAGAGTGTTAAAGGAAGACATATCTCCTTTAACAATATCTCCAGTATCTCCCTCTGTTCTCCACGTGTGTATGCATGAACTGGTATATCTGCACATTATAATGTCCATAGACTATAGACTATATACACAGCACACACCATACACATATGCATACACACAGAAAATAGGTGTGTGATGGTGAGGTTTTTCTTTTTTGGGTGTATTTGACAGAAACCTGAGTTGTTTGGAAATCTCAGTTGAGGAACTGTTTTCATCACATTGGCCTGTGGGACCTTTTCTTGATTAATGATTGATATGGAAAGGCCAGCCTACCATGGGTGGCGCCACGCCTGTGCAGGTGGGCCTGAGTTGTATAAGAAAGGTAGCTGGGCAGGCCAGGGGAAGCAAGCCAGTAAGCAGCACTCTCTTATGCTCTCGGCTTCTGTTCCTGCCTCCAGGTTCCTGCCATGAGTTCCCTCCCTTAATGGTGGTCAGTGATTTATCAAAGCAACAGACAGCAAATTCGGGCAATATGCATTTGGTAACAATGGACGTTTCCAAAAGCACTGAGGCAAAAGATATTAAATGTAGAAATTTTGCTGACATATACATTTATGCATTCCGCATATGATTCAGGTTGTATGCGTAGGATATGCGTACTACATACATATTAAACAGGTTTCGCCATGATTCAAGGCAAAGGAGCACATTACAACCTGTTTTAGGATGTTGGTGGTCAAAATCATCCTATGCAAAAGCTTGGTGAAAGTCACCTGAGTATAGGGTCTCTGCCCTGATGGCAGTGAGTGAATAACAGAAGAAGCCAGGGGAGAGAATATCCAGGGGTGTGTCTCCATGACTCTGTGCTGGACCGAACAGCAGGATCCGGTTTGCAGCTATGTTAGAGGAGGACGTTCTCAGCCCCGCCCTACACTGCAGGACACTAACTGGACACTATTAAGATGAACATGGATTTGGAACAGAATAGATTTGGGTTTAAGGTCTGGCACCAAAGAGTAATGACTGTGTGGACATGGGCAGGTTGTTTACGCCTTTGCAATGTATTCTGTGGTGTTTCACTCAGATCCTTCCCTCTGGGATGTCAATGCCTAATCTCTCAGTAAATAAGCTCCTCTGTGCCTGACAGATTTGAGTCCCTCCCCTGAGAATTGCCTCAACTTCAGGGAGCTGCCTTTACTCAAGGTCGCATTTCCTCCATGCTGACAGCTTGTCTGTAATGATTAGTTGATGCTGGAGTGAGTACACAGCTTTTCATCAGGGCCATCCCAGCCCTTAGCTTCCTATGAGTTTATCAAGATCTCCATTGAGATTCTATTCATTCCAACTTCCTGTGCCCTGTTCCCAGCCTATGTCATCAACAATGAGAGAACAATGTAATTATTGAATGCAAATGTCTCTCTTGGAGTCTGTTTTTCTTAATATCTACATAAAAATCTTCTGTAAGAATTTATTTCCTTGTAATAGCAGTGAACACCTCACAGTTTTATTGATACATTAAACACGACAAGTTAGGGCATGCCAGACTTTCTGGTAAAGAGTGGCTAATAAACTGAGAGGCCACTCACCTTCCTAGGATTTTCTTCTTTATTTCCCCTCTATAAGCACCGAATGTCTCAAGCATCTATTTTGTGCCTGCCACGTTCTTTCCCTTTCTTGGATCTGTACTTATTCTGCTCAGATTTGGATTTGATTTTGAGTTCCATGTTAATATGGTGGTTCCTTGATTGTAGGATAATGCCTAAAATTATGACCCTGAATTATATGTTCTTGACACCCGAGAAAGGCAAGAGTGCTTCAAATGGCTCAGCTCCAAGTTTCCTTCATCACTTAATTCCCAGGAACCAGATCTTTCCAAGCCTCCCCTGTGCTGGGCTACAAGGCTGAGTTCCCTCTTAGCCCCAAAGCACAGGCTCAGTTACCTGCAGTTTCTTAGACAAGCCAAATGTTTTCTTACGGTAGCTATGAGTTCTTGACTACAACCTTTGTGGTGTTGCATGAGGTAGATGTAGCCCTATCCAAGGCTCTCAGTCTATATAATCAACAATCTGCTGTCTAGTTTGCTAAGTGTTAGGGGTCATGTGTTCAGCCCTCCCTGTAACTACCTAGGAATCTACTACTTATCAGTAGGAGACAGAACACATCAGGCTGAAAAGAGAGGGTTCTTGCAAGTGTCCTAATTTACTGTTATAGGCCTCTGTGTCTTAGATAATCATTAACAAGTCCGGTCAGGTTTATGCTGTCCTTACCTACAATGATTAAGGTATGTCAGTCAAGGGCATCTTCCTTCAATAATTTTAGGTGTTTGTTAGCTTTCTGACACAATAGAAATACAGTTGCGACAAATATTTCAGTAATCCATGTTTCAGTTTCTTGTAGTTAGGAAGTTACTAGAATTGATTTCTTTTTTTAATTTATTGAAATTTCCTACATATGTGCAGTGTATCTTGGTCATCTCCATTCCTCACTTCCTCCCTTCAGCTTTTCTGCAACCAGTCTTAAAATATTCTGTCTCCGGCCCAAATACGTGCCTTGTGTTTACAAACCCACTAAACCCAATGAGTGCTGTACATGTGCGGGCATCCTCTGGAGTGTGGTCAACCTACCAACGTCTGCTTCTCTTCACAGAAAGGCAACTCTTTATTCCCTCGGCAGCCGTCAATTGCCATTAGCATCTTGGCCAAGACACAAACTTGGGAGACCCTCCTGCTTCCATTTAAAAATTAATTTTTCTTAAAATTCTTTCTTTCTTTTTTAATATTCTTTTATTTTTCATTCAAAAATTTACACTTCCTCCCCTTCTCCCAGTCCCCTTCCGCTCCCTCACTAACCCTCCTCCCTCCCCCTGCTTCCTTAAGAGGGGGCAGGGTACCCTGCCCTGTGGGAAGCCCAAGGTCCTTCCCACTCCATCCCTGCCTAGGAAGGTGTGCATCCATATAGACTAGATTCCTAAAAAGCTAATACATGCAGAAGAGATAGGTGCCAGTGCAATTATCATTGGCTTCTCAATCAGACCCCATTGACAGCCACATTCAGAGATTCCGGTTTGACCATATGCTCATTCAGTCCTGGTCCAGCTGGATTTGGTGAGCTCCCATTAGATCAGGCACACTGTCTCAGTTGGTGGACCAGCCTCTCCCAGTCTCGATTTCCTTGCTCATCTTCTCCCACCTTCTGCTCTTTGACTGGACCTTGGGAGCTCAGTCCATTGCTCTGATGTGAATGTGGGTCTCTGTCTCTATCTCCATCCATCGGACGAAATTTCTATGGTGATGATCAAGATATTCATCAATGTGACTATGGGACAAGGCTAGATCAGGCACCTTCTCCTCTGCTGCCCAAGTACCTAGCTGAGGACATCCCCGTGGACACCTGTGATCCTCTCTAGAGTCAAGACTTTTGCCAATCCTAAAATGACTCCCTTAATGTAGATATCTTATTCCCTTCTCCAATATCCACCTTTCCTCCATCTCCACCCTCCCACTCCCCCAAGCTCTCCCCAGTCCATCCCTTCTCCCTTCTCCCTTCTCCCTCCCTCTATCCCTTTCACCCTCCCCACCCCTACCTACACCCCTATTCCCATTCCCGTGCCTCCACCTTTTGCCCAGCGATCTTGTTTGCTTCCAATTTCCAGGAGGATCTATATATGTTTTTCTTTGGGTCCACCTTGCTATTTTGCTTCTCTAGGCTTGTGAGCTATAAGCTTAATGTTCTTTGTTTATGGCTAGGGTCCATTAATGAGTGAGGACATACCATAATCATCTTTTTTGGGTTTGAGATATCTCACTAAGGATAGTGTTTTCTATTTCCATCCATTTGCATGCAAATTTAAGGATGTCATTGTTTTTTTTTACCACTGAGTAGTATTCTAATGAGTATATAATCCACACTTTCTTGATCCATTCTTCCTTTGAGGGGCACCTAGGTTGCTTCCAGGTTCTGGCTATTACAAATAATGCTGCTATGAACATAGTTGCACAAATGCTTTTGCAGTATGATTGGGCATCTCTTGGGTATATTTCCAAGAGTGGTATTGCTGGATCCTGAAGTAGGTTGATTCCCAATTTCCTGAGAAACTGCCACACAGATTTCCAAAGTGGTTGCACAAGTTTGCATTCCCACCAGCAATGGATGAGTGTTCCCCTTACTCCACATCCTCTCCAGCATAGGCTATCATTGGTGTTTTTGATTTTAGCCATTCTGACAGGTGTAAGATTGTATCTCAAGGTTGTTTTGATTTGCATTTCTCTGATTGCAAAGGAAGTTGAACATGACCTTAAGTATCTTTTGGCCATTCAAACTTCTTCTGTTGAGAATTCTCTATTCCAGATACTTACCCCATTTTTAAATTAGGTGATTTAGCATTTTAATGTCTAGTTTCTTGAGTTCTTTGTATATTTTGGAGATCAGACCTTTGTCCGATGTGGGGTTAGTGAAGATCTTCTCCAATTCAGTAGGATGCTTTTTTTTTGTCTTAATGACAGCGTCCTTTGCTTTACAGAAGCTTCTCAGTTTCAGGAGGTCCCATTTATTCATTGTTGCTCTTATTGTCTGTGCCACTGGGGTTTTACATAGGAAGTGGTCTCCTGTGACCATGTATTGAAGGCTACTTCCCACTTTCTCTTCTATTAGGTTAAGTGTGGTCGGATTTATATTGAGGTCTTTAATCCATTTGTTTTGTGTATGGAGATAGATAAGGATCTATTTTCATTCTCCTACAGGTTGAATGCAGTTATTCCAGCACCATTTGTTAAAGATGCTTTCATTCATCCATTGTATGCTTTTAGCTTCTTTGTCAAATATGAAGTGTTCATAGGTTTGTGGATTAATATCCAGGTCTTCGATTCGATTCCATTGGTCAACATCTCTGTTTTTATGCCAATACCAAGCTGTTTTCATTACTGTAGCTCTGTAATAGACTTTGAAGTCAGGGATGGTAATGCCTCCGGAAGTTCCTTATATTGGGTTGTTTTGGCTATCCTGGGCTTTTTGTTTTTCCATATAAAGTTAGTTATTGCTCTCTCAAGGTCTGTGAAGAATTTTGTTGGGATTTTGATGGGGATTGCATTGAATCTATAGATTGCCTTTGGTAGAGTTGCCATTTTTACTATATTGATCCTACCAATGCAGGAGCATGGGAGATCCTTCCATTTTCTGGTATCCTCTTCGATTTCTTTCTTCAAGGTCTTAAAGTTCTTTTCAAATAGATCTTTTACTTCCTTGGTTAGTGTTACTTCAAGATACTTTATGCTATTTGTGGCTATCGTGAAAGTTGATGTTTCTCTGATTTCCCTCTCTGTTTCTTTATCCTTTGTGTATAGGAGGGCTACTGATTTTTTTTGAGTTGATCTTGTATCCTGCCACATCACTGAAGGCATTTATCAGTGGTAGAAGTTCTTTGGTAGAGTTTTTGGGGTCACTTATGTACACTATCATATTATCTGCAAATAACGAAAGTTTGACTTCTTCCTTTCCAATTTGAATCCCCATGATCTCCTTATTCTGTCTTATAGCTATTGCTAGAACTTCAAGCACTATATTAAAGAGATATGGGGAGAGTGGACAGCCCTGTCTTGTTCCTGATTTCAGAGGAATAGCTTTGAGTTTCTCTCCATTTAATTTGATGGTAGCTGCCGGCTTGCTGTATATTGTTTTTATTATATTTCGATATGAACCTTGTATCCCTAATCTCTCCAAGACCTTTATCATAAAGGGTGTTGAATTTTGTCAAATGCTTTTTCAGCATCTATTGAAATGATCATATGGTTTTTTCTTTCAGTTTATTTATATGATGGATTACATTGATAGATTTCCGTATGTTGAACCAGCCCTGCATCTCTGCGATGAAGCCTACTTGATCATAATGGATGATTTTTTTGATGTGTTCTTGGATTCAGTTTGTCAGTATTTTATTGAGAATTTTTTCATCGATGTTCATGAGGGAGATTGGTCTGTAATTCTCGTTCTTGGTTGTATCTTTGTGTGGTTTTGGTATCAGGGTAATTGTAGCTTCATAAAAAGAGTTTGGCAATGACCCTTCTGTTTCTATTATGTGAAACACCTTAAGGAGTATAGGTATTAGCTCTTCTTGGAAGTTATGGTAGAATTCTGCTTTAAAACGATCTGTTCCTGGGCTTTTTTTTGGTTGGGAGGTTTTTGATGACAGCTTCTATTTCCTCGTGATTTATAGGTCTATAAACTGTTCACCTGGTCTTGATTTAATTTTGGTATATGGTATTTATCTAAAAAACTGTCCATTTCTTTTACATTTTCCAGTTTTGTGGCATATAGGCTTTTGCATTAAGACCTAATGATTCTCTGAATTTCCTCAGTGTCTGTTATTATATCCCCCTTTTCATTCCTGATCTTGTTAATATGAGTGTTCTCTCTCAGCCTTTTGATTAGTTTGGATAGGGCTTTGTCAATCTTGTTGATTTTCTCAAGGAACCAGCTCTTTGTTTCATTGATTCTTTGGATTGTTTTCTGTGTCTCTATTTTGTTGATTTCAGCCCTCAGTTTTATTATTTCCAGTCTTCTACTCCTCCTGGGGGAGTCTGCTTCTTTTTTTTCTAGAGCTTTTAGGTGTGCTGTTAAGTCTCTAATGTGTGCTTTCTCTGTTTTCTTTATGTGGGCACTGTGTGCTATGAACTTTCCTCTTAGCACTGCTTTCATAATGTCCCATAGGTTGGGGCATGTTGTTTCTTTATTTTTGTTGAATTCAAGGAAGACTTTAATTTCTTTCTTTATTTCTTCTTTGACCCAGGAGTGGTTCAGTAGTTGACTGTTAAGTTTCCATGAGTTTGTAGGCTTTCTGGGGGTAGAATTGTTGTTAAATTCTCACTTTACTCCATGATCCGATAATACACAGGTGGTTACTCCAATTTTTTTGTATCTGTGGATGTTTGCTTTGTTACCGAGTATGTGATCAATTTTTGAGAAGGTTCCATGAGATGCTGAGAAGAAGGTATATTCTTTCCGGTTTTGTTGGAATGTTCTATATATGTCTATTAAGTCCATTTGATTCTTTATATCTGTTAGTTCTCTTATTTCTCTGTTAAGTTTCTGTCTGGCTGAATGAGCATATGATCAAACCGGAATCTCTGAATGTGGCTGTCAATGGGGGCTGACTGAGAAGCCAATGATAATTGCACTGGCACCTATCTCTTTTGCATGTATTAGCTTTTTGGGAATCTAGTCTACATGGATGCACACCTTCCTAGGCTGGGATGGAGGGGGGAGGGCCTTGGGCTTCCCACAGGGCATGGTTCCCTGCCCCCTCTTAAGGAAGCATGGGGAGGGAGGAGCGTTAGTGGGGGAGTGGAAAGCGACTGGGAGAAAGGGAGGAAGTGTTAATTTTTTTGAATGAAATATAAAAGAATAAAAAAAGTTTCTGTCTGCTTGACCTGTCCATTGGTGAGAGAGGAGTGTTGAGATCTCCTACTATTAGTGTGTGGGGTTTGATGTGTGCTTTGAGTTCTAGTAATGTTTCCTTTACATATGTGGGTGCTTTTATATTAACGGCATATATATTCAGTATTGAGACTTCATCCTGATGGATTATTCCGTTTAAGAGTATAAAATGTCCATCTCCATGTCTTCTGATTGATTTTAGTTTGAAGTCAATTGTGTTCGATATTAGTATATCCAAACCCGCATGTTTCTTAGGGCCATTTGATTGAAAAACCTTTTCCCAACCCTTTACTCTGAGATAATTTCTGTCTTTGTGGTTGAGGTGTGTTTCTTGTAAACAACAGAATGTTGGATCCTGTTTTCCTATCCATTCTCTTAACCTGTGCCTTTTTATAGGTGAATTGAGTCCATTGATATTAAGTGATGTTAATGACCAGAGGTTATTAACTGTGGTTATTTTTTTAGGGTTGTAGAGTTTGTGTATTTACCTTTTTTGAGTTGTGCCAGTGGAGGGCTGTTAGATGTCTCTGTTATTATGGGTGTTGTTTGCTTCCTTTAGTTGTGGTTTTCCTTCTAGTACTTTTTGTAAGTCTGGGTTTGTGACTATGTATTGCTTAAATTTTTTTTTTATCCTGAATACCTTTTTTTCTCCATCGATGGTGAATGAAAGCTTTGGTGAGTATTGTAGTCTGGGCTTGCATCCATGGTCTCTTAGTGTCTGCAGCACATCTATCCAAGACCTTCTGGCTTTCATGGTTTCCATAGAGAAGTCAGGTGTAATTCTGATAGGTTTACCTTTATATGTTACTTGGCCTTTTTCCTCTGTAGCTCTTAGTATTCTTTCTTTATTCTGTATGTTTTGTGTTTTGAGTATTATTTTAGAGGTTTTTTTTTTATCTAGTCTATTTGGTGTTCTGTATGCTTCTTGTACCTTCATAGGCATATCTATCTTTAGGTTGGGAAAGTTTTCTTCTATAATTTTGTTGAATATATTTTCTGGGCCTTTGAGCTGTGCTTCTTCTCCTTCTTCTACCCCTATTATTCTTAGGTTAATTCCTAGTCACTAGGGGTGATTGCTCTAGGTACATTTGATGGCAAGGGATGTCTACTTGAGGCTTTGTCTCTTCCATTATTTGGTGTTTCCATTTAGATTTTTTATATGTGTATATATTTTAAGAAACTTCAACTGTAGTGAGTTTCTATATGATGCCTCAAATGGTCCTTAGTTTTAGCTGTTCTTCCCCATATTTCCTCCATTGGCCTCATCTTCCATCTCCCTCCCTATTTGATCTTCCTATTCTACTCCCTATCCCCATATCCACCATTCATAACTTAAGTATGTCCTTAAGTATGGTCTGTATACCCAGTGAGCCTCAGCTGGGAAACAAAAACCTGACTTTTCGTTTCCTAGGAAGCTCCTTATCTCTATCTAGTCCCTTATTCTATATCTAGTGTCTGTGGCTATATGGATTATAGCTTGCTTATAGAAGATTTAACAGCTAGGATTTTTAATTCTCTTAAACATCCATAGGTAGGTGAGACAATTTAGGTAGAAAAATGTTTTCTTTGTCTCATAGAGGCAGTTTCAGTCTGTGATTGAGCAAATCTGTCACTTTTAGGCCTCTATGAGGGTGCTGGAAGCCTGTGTGGTGAAACCGTTCTCCTAAGAACCAGGAAGAAAGCAAAAGAAGAAGGAGGAGGGGCCAGGTTCCAATATCTCCTCCAAGGGCTTGAGGGCACCTCCTCCATAGCACTAAGCTAGGAACCATGATTAATAATGTGTCTTTAGAGGTCCTTTACCATGCAAAAAAAATAGCTATTTCAGTTCTTCTGTTGCCTTTAACTCCATGGATGATTGCATGCTCTGAATTCTAAAATATTTACAGTCTGCTTAGGGAAATTAAGCTGGTTCATTGTGTTACTGATAATATATAAGCATGAGAAATTTGTTCCTTTGGTTATCATAATAAACTCAGTTAGATGCAACTTGTTTGCAGATTTATATCTCTCTCTTTATCTCATGTGATCAGTTTTCCCCATTTCCACTCTTTTCCTCCCTCCTCTGTTGTGGGCTATTTGTACACTGTCTGAAGATGTACTGCTGTGACTGATTGTTGCAATAAAAAGTTGAAGAGCCAAAATCTAGGTAGGAGATATAAGCAGAATTTCCGGGGAAAGAAAGGAAGAGAAAGAAAAATCCAGGCAAGCAGGAGACATCAGGAGACATGGAGAGGAATCAGGAGGTGCAAGATGGAAGAGAGGTAATGCCACATGATAGAATGTAGATTAATATAAATGGGCTAACCTAAGTTATAAGATCTAGTTAGGAACAATCTTAAGCTATAGGCCAAACTATAGGCTGGTGGGTCAGAAAAAGACGATACACTCCTCTCTTGCCCCCTCTTATATTTCTCTCTTCCTCTCTCATTTGTTTTCATTCCCCTGTGCCAGTTACTATTTCTGTTTTCCAATTGTTAAGCTGACAGCATTGTCACCAACTCTAATTCTTACTTTTAAGTGAATTTATGTTTCCTCCAATATAAGTTTCTTTCTATGCTGACATAGTCCTTACTCATGATCATTTTCTTCAGGACTCTTGCAGTTAGGTTTGGTTCATGTGATAGCCTTGTCAATGGACTGTGAGTGTCAGTGGCAAGTATAATCTTATTATCATCTCCTGAGCTCACCCAACTGTTTAGAGATGTGCTGAACACAGAACTGCCCACCTCAGTGGGCCGGTAGTGCAATGGATAATGTGTCTGACTTCAGGTCAGAGGATTCCATAACTGCCCATCTGTTAAACATTAGGATGATTGTGCTAGCTGGTCTAGGCAAACTTGTCTTTATATAAAGTTCCTGTGCTCATATTTTGGGTATGTGTATCTTTGCCATTATGTAGTTGTCTTCTCCTTCTGTGAAAACAGGCTAAATCAGTCCTTACAATCCTTAAAGCCACCCAACTCTTTGAAAGATAGCCTTTCCTGCTTGCTACTAACTTCTCTGGAAAACTTTTAGTTTGAATTCTTGAGGCATTCATTGTTTAGGACACATAAGTTGTCCATAAATTCACGATCATATATTAATAACAGCAGGATAGATACAATAGCGCTACTTCTCAGATGAGAACAATGGCTGGGCTACACTCTTCTTTATACCATGGGTGTATTTCTCCAAGTATTCAGTGCTATTCTCTAACATACTGTCACTGGTTCCCTTTACCACCCTTGATACACTTGTTTAAGATGATGAATCACTTTAATACCCCTCCATTATAAATGCAGGTAATAACACACTTCAGTAGGACAGGAACAGTCATAACATTAAAGTACCCGGGTTGCGTCTGGATAAAAGGCCAAGAGAATATAGTATAGAGAAAAATAGAAAAAGGAAAACGGGGAGGAGATAATGACCAGGCAAGGTTGGGAGTTAGGGACTCTGTGAATCAAACACTATTTTTAAATTAATTTTTGTTTTGTTTCAGAAAACTAAATACAATGTCTACATTCTAGAATACCACCATCAATATCATGCCTATGTTAAGGGAAAATACAATTACCTAATTGGGAACTTGAATCTCCAAAATAGAATGTGGGCAGGTGTATATCACAGACAAAGAAATGGCTAATACTGTTGTGTGGCTAACACTATTGCGTGCTCGACATCCACAAACAATTTTTACCTCCTAAAATCCTATAGTATCGCTTGTGTTGAATTATAAAGAAAAAGAAGGCCAGAATGCCTTGATTATTGTAAGCAGCTTCTAAGGGATGTTTTTAAAACAAAAAATATAATGATTTGGGGTTTTTAAGATTGTTGAGTTAAAACTCAAGATTTCATAAAACATCTGGATGACCAGAAAATATTCAAAAGAGTCATGTTGAGAACATGGAAGGAGTGTGTTGATGTCCTGTATAGAACTCTGGTCAGTCCATCCCCAATGTTCAGCAAGTGTTCTACCACTGAGCAATATCACCAGCTTTCCTTTGCATTTTGTATTGAGACAAGGGCTTGATAAATTGCTCTAATTGGGCTTGAACTTGTGGTCTTCCTCCTTTGGCCTTCTGAGAGCTGGGGTTGGGAGGTAAGCACCATCATTCTTGGGTGTTATTGCTTAAAAAAGTAGAGTGGAAGAGTATTGGCCTTTATATATTCATATTTTTAAAGACAATTTGATTTTTGTTGTGATAGGATATTTTAATTAACACTGTTCTAGAAATAAAATTTGATTGCATCATGCTTCTATTTACAAGATTCTAATATCTTACTGCTAAAACATTCCAAAATGAATCCAATAAACATTTTTCACTTAAGAGATGAAAATGACTACTTTAATCAATTACAACTACACCAAGCTGAGAACAGCTGTGTTAAAACCCTCTAAATCCCAAATATTCATCCCAATTTTTAAAATACAACTGTTTTTCATCCAAGAGAGAAAAAGGGAACCTGAGGAGTTGGAGCCCAGGCTCAGTTGGTGAAGTGTTTGCTTTACTAACAAAATGACCAGCTTTGGCTCCCAGAATCAGTGTTAAAAATGTCCAGGTGCTGTGGTGTTTATTTGTAATCCCAGTGCTGGGGAGACAGAAAAAGCAGAGTGTTGGGCTCATGGCTGACTAGCCTTGCCTACTTGGCCATCTCCAGGACAGTGAGAGACCGTGTCTCACAATAGAAATGTAGGCAGCACCTGAGGAACCATACGTGGTGTTTTCTTCTGGCCCCCCCCATGAACACACACACACACACACACACACACACACACACACACACACACACACACACACACACACACGGGGGAAGCTCCTGTTATTTGAGCTAATAGTTACTTGAAGCTCTCCATTTCTGTTTTATGTTATTATTGGTGCTTATCAGAGTCACAGTTTCAATGTCAAATGTAATAGCTCTCACAATTCCCTTCCCTTGGAGTAATTGCAGGCGTCTCGTTAGACATTTCCTTTCCACTTTCAGAACCAGAACCGTTTATACTAATATGGATTGCTTGATTATTCTGCTAGGAGCTATTTTCATTCTATGATTCTGCCTGCTCTTCTGTACTGGTTACTTTTCTGTGGCTGTAATAAAATTCCATGACTAAATGTGGCTTACAGAAGGAAGGGTTATTTAGGCCTGTAGTTCTAGAAGGTGAGATGGCCACAATGTCAAGGAAGCAGGAGCAGGGAGCTGGAAGATCACACCACAACCTCAGCGCCAGCGGAGAGCATGCACCAGAACAGGCAGAGTCTATAAACTCCCAAGACCCACCCTCTTAAAGGTTCAGTAACCTTCCCAAACAGCACCACAGACTGGAGAGAGCAAGTGTTCAAATACATGAGTGTATGGGGGGACATTTCTTTTCAAAACACCCCAGTTGCTATACTCTCATTTCAGCCCAGTGGTCTTAATTTCAACTCTGAATATTAATGTCAGCAAACAGAAATTGGCTGAATTACTTAAGCAGGATATCTTTCTTCAGCTGTTCAGAATGCACTTCTTAATAACAGGTGCTTGCTCATGAGGCAGGGATATGGAATGGCCCATCTATGGGATGCAATGTGTCTTAACTATGACTTTTAGTGCATCATGTAAACTGATAATAGGCACTGGGAACTGGGAGTGAGGCTGTCAACTGAAGTACAGTGTTTGAACCAGAGCTTGTAATGCCAATCCATCATCTATATTACTTGATTATACTATGAAGCTTCAGGTGTCTCTAGGAGATTTTGTATCTCATTTGGTACTTGGGTTGTCATTCTTTCATGACTAAAAGTTAGTCTTCATGTTAAAGATTAAGACACCCAACCAAGTAGATAAACAAGCCACCCCAAGTTGTTTGAATGTGTGAGGCACTTTTTTTTTTGTAAAATAGTTAGTAATTTCTCATTATCTTCTGCATCATCAAAATGGGAACCTCTCTTGGTCACACCCCATCCATTAAAGCCATGTTCTGTGCATGCTGGTACTCACCTAGAATTTGAACAGTTTCCTGTGCAATTGCATCCATCTATGATAAAGAGAAGCTAATTTCTCATGCAAGCACATTTTAAGAGTTCATTTTATTGACACACTGTTTTAGGACATCGTTGCTTGACTTATTATTTGACCACTGAGGTAGTGACTTAATCCTTTTTGAGTCATGGTCCATTTTTTATATAATCTTGATGAGATACAATGTATTTTCAGAAAAGTGGTAACTAGACCATAACCTCCCTTTAATATCCCACAGTTCCTGGCACCTTTGGCTTAGACTTTGTGTACAACTCTTGCTAGTACCTCTTTTGAGAAATTCAGGCTCCAGTTCACTGTCTCCTTTTTTTGTGGTTGTCAGGTTTAGGCATGGTTCCTGAATATGCCTCTTTGTGAGACAGAAATGAATTTCCAAGAAAAATCACAAAATCAGTATAATCTTTAACTACGTTATAAATATTTATTCTTATATCCACAGGTAAGTGTACTTTTCACCCCCCAGAAAGGAAACTTCTTTTCTCGACAGATGGAGACCATTAAAGAAAACTAAAACCAATGAAAATGCAGAGTTATCGAGTCCGGTCCCAATGGATACACATACAACTTAGCTGCTACACTTAAGGCTCAGAGAACATTGTAGGAGAGAGGGGAGAAAGATTGTAAGAGTGAGAGCAACAGGAGTTTTCTGTGAAACTGTGTCTCCCAGTAAAACTCATGAAGTTTCACATGCATAAAGATGAGCTGAACAAGGACAACAGCAACAAACATGCCGGAGTGCACAGGGGAAGGATCCAGAGTCCTCAACCCTGCATAAAGAGCTACAGGCAAAATTTCTATGGTGGTGATCAAGATATTCATCAGTGTGACTATGGGACAATGCTAGTTCTGGCACCCTCTCCTCTGCTGCCCAAGGACCTAGCTGGGGACATCCCTGTGGACACCTGGGTTCTCGTCTGATGGATGGAGATAGAGACAGAGACCCACATTCACATCAGAGTAATGGACTGAGCTCCCAAGGTCCAGTCGAAGAGCAGAAGCTGGGAGAAGATGAGCAAGGAAGTTAGGACCGCGAGGGGCTGGACCACCCACTGAGACAGTGTGCCTGAACTAATGGGAGCTCACCAAATCCAGCTGGACCGGGACTGAATGAACATATGATCAAACTGGACTCTCTGAATGTGGCTGCCAATGAGGGCAGAATGAGAAGCCATCAACAATGACACTAAGACCTATCTCCTCTGCATGTATTATCTTTTTGGGAACCTAGTCTATTTGGATACACACCTTCCTAGGCTGGGATGGAGGGGGGAGGGCCTTGGACTTCCCACAGGGCAGGGCACCATGCCCTCTTTTAAGGAAGCAGCGGAAGGGGGGGGGGAGCAGGAGTGGACTGGGAGAAGGGGAGGAAATGTAATTTTTTTGAATGGAAAACAATAAAAGAATATGGAAAAAAAAGAGCTACAGGCAACTAAGGAATTCTAGTAGTCTTCCACAGGGAAAAGCACACAAATTGATTATCCAATGCTAAATGGTAATACCTGAAAATTTATGCATAAGAAAAATTATATAGACTGAGCAGGTTGTAATTATTTATGTAGGAATATACATGTATATAAATATATATGTATGTAGCAATAATTAATGATGAAAGAGACCATGAATTTGAAAGAGCAACAAGGGGCATAGAGGATGATTTGGAGTGGGGAAAGGAGAGGCAAAAATCTGTAATCTCAAAAAAAGCAATAAAGGAAATAATAAATAGACAACCTTCCTAGATTGTTTTATCAACAGTGGTAAGAAAAAACTTTAAAGTGGTCTTAATTTTATTTTTATTTAGGTGCTTGCTTTTTTTTTTTTGCACATGCTCCATATGTGCACTTGTCAGTAGAAGACAGAGAGGGCATCAAATCTGTGGGAACTGCAGTTACAGATGGTTGGGAGTAACTTGATGTGGTTACTGGGAACTCAACTGGGGTCCTCTGCAGGAGCAGCGAATGTACTTATCTGCTGAGACATTTCTCCAGCTCCGTTATAAATGTTCTTTGTGGCATAGTTTCCTGCTCAGCCCACAAGGAGTGGTAGTTGTGACTAGGGATGAAAGTGTTCTTTTTACAGCAAAAGTGGTCTGTGAACCATGCTCACATCTCCAAAATCAAACCTTGTCTTAATTTAACCAGAATTTTATCTTCTTTACTTAATCTGTTTTCTGACTATGCCAGTTAATTTCAAGAGACAAAACTATTGCTAGTTATATTATAGACAGATTCTGAGGAGGAATATATTTTAAAAGTTGAGTCTGGAGAATTAACACTGGGATGATTTTTATAAGCTTTAACAACATTATGACTCAGACATAAAGTAATAATTTTAAGTGCTCTGAATATTTTATGAGGAGAAAATGAGTTAGGAGCTGAAGGGAGAAGGCAGAGACTGGCATTCTGTATTGCATTCTTCACAGCTTGTACATTTTCTAGAAGGGCAACTTATAACTTTGGAAGTTAAAAAAAGTGTGCAAGACACATTGTTCAAATCTGAGTGGGTGTTGATACAGCCGTGTGGGGTAAGCCCTAGGAATATGGGCAGTTGTGCAATGTAGGATAAATCAATTTTGTGTCATTGCTTCTAGAGGACTGGGCCTACGGTTTGGTTTCCTCTGGCTGTGTTATTACCCAAGCTGGAGTGAACAGGAAACCAAAATTATTCAGGGAATGAGTATTTTCTGGTTACTTATCTCTCTGGCCCTCTGAACTCTTGTGCTCTTCTAGTCTGATTTCTACCTATGCTGATTTTCCTGCTCCTTCCTGCCTTTGTGATCTCTTATCTTTGTTTGCTTTTTCTTTCATTTGTAGCATCTGCCAGGCCATTTTTAACTCCAAATATTTTCTTTCATGGATTTTGCGAGCTTTTTCTGAGGTTGTAAACAATGTTCTGTTGATCTCAGATAGGGAACCAGTCAATTTGCAGATATGATTCCACCCAAGTACAGCCTGGTGAACCCATCAGTTTAACTGAAGATATTTACAGGAGCATAGATGAGGGGTTACTTACAAAGGCATGAGTCTTAGTCACTGTTCTATTGCTGTGAAGACACACCATGACTGCAACTCCTTTAAAAGAAAAGTAATTGGGAGTTCTCCTAGAGTTTCAGAAGCTTTGGCCATTATTATCATGGTGGGAAAAAACTTGCAATAGCTGAGGGGCTGAGGGCTACATCCTGATCCATGGGAGGGAGAAAAAGAGAGAGAAAAAGTGGTAGAGAGAGAGAGAGAGGGAGAGAGAGGGAGACTGACTCTGGCCTGGGCTGGGTATGGGGTTTTTGAAACTTCAAAGCCCATCCCTCAGTGAAATACTTTCTTCAAGGAAGGCTACACCTCTTAATACAAGACCACACCTTGTATTTAAAAGCCACATTTTTAAATATCGCCATTCCATGGTATCTAAGCACTCAAATATATGAGCCTATGGGGGCCATTCTTATGCAAACCAACATAGTAACTTATGGATGACTTTTCCACAAAGTAAAAAGAAAAATCTCATTAACTGTTAACTGCCTATAGGAAGATAAGGGTAGGTCCTAATGGGTCCCTCCCCCACCAACCACTTTCTAAGTACTCTAAGTACGTATTTAGAGGAGGAGGAGCCTCCTGTAATCTTCCCATCATCATGGAGAAATGCTAGAGGGCCTGATCTTGTGCAGGTTGTCTTTGGATAGTCACAACTGCTAACAGTTTAAGAGGATAGAACAATTCCTGCCCCATTCTAAGCAATGCTTTCTGCCAATCATTGCCATTTCTTTGTTCTTCTGTGATCATCATTTGTGGTAATTCAGCCAAATGAATTTACTAACCTTTACCAATTGTGTACTGCCCTACAATGCTTCATTCTTACCAACCTAGGACTTCACCCACAGGTGAGAAGCACTTTCTTCTGCTTGGTTTCTTAGTACACACTACCTAACACCCACCCCACGTCCAGCACAGGACAGAGGAAATACAAGCCCTCTATTTCTATTGCCTAGCTGCTGTGATTCCCAGTAGGAGAGTTTAGTTGTGCCTGATTCTGAGGACATCTGATCAGATTGGTGCTGACATGTCTCTGTGCTACTTCTGGAAAATGCATGAGGTTCCACTTGGAAAGTAAATTAGTTCTTACAGGCATTCCTCTGCAGAGCCAGAGTAAGCTCCCAAGAAACCTGATGGCCGCAGTTCAATCAGAACTGCTCAAACCATGATGTGTTGAGATAATTGCTCACTCATACCTCTCATTTCTTCCTTGGGACCCAAGGAGGAGGAACCCAGTCAAAGCACTGGTTTGAGAATGGCTCTGAGAACAGGCATCTTAATGGATTTCCCCTCACAAGCCCTAAAATAGACCTTTTGTTTCTTAGCAGTTGTTGGATAGGTGGAGTCATTTTCTCTAAAATTGTCTAGAGAAACTTATCTAAAGCCCAACACTGCTTCTTCTGCTTTTCACTATCAATGCCCAATCTGTGAACAGATGGACATCCTCTTAGAAGGAAGGACATGGCCTAAATAAACTCCAGGTGTCATGGATGGGATCCTTCACAGGACCAGCATCAGGAATCTGAGCTTAGAATCCTGAGTGCATGACTAAGAAGAGATGATGGTCACAGAAGCTGGCATAGTGAACAGGTGGCTAGCACTGAGCCTCTTTCTCAGTGAAAACAGAATGCTTTCCTCCTCGACTGGATTTATTGGAAAGCAACATGTTCCTAACCTCTATTTTTCCCATTTCCCCCTTTAAAGAACATGAAAATTCAGCTCAGCTAATGAAAAATTTCTAAGGGATATCGTCAAATATGATTGTTACAGAAATAAAACTGGAGGCTGGAGAGGCGGCTTAGGAGCTGAAACTAAATACTCTTTACCAAAGGGCCATAGTTGCTTCCCAGCACCCATTTTGGTAGCTCACAGGCATTTGTATTCTCTTTCTTGGTCTCTGACATCCTCTTTTGGACTATGCAGGTATCTATAATCTTATGGACATACTCACATAATAAAAGATAAAACAATATTTTTTTTTTTAAAAAGAAAAGACTCAGCACTCATTAGAAGGTCTAAATCTACAATTTAGAGAAGCCAGTTATTGAATGTTCTCACTGGCTCCAAAGATGAGCATCATCAGGGTTCTACGATGGCTGCATCATGAGTTCAGATGAGGGTAAGTAAGAGACACTTCCAATTCTGTTAACCAATCCAAAAAAAGAAAAGGAAGAAAAAGAATTCTTAGGACTAGGGAGATCATTATGTGTAAAATACTTTATGAAGTTCATACCCCCAGTACCCATGCAAAAACTGAACAAATATTGTGGGTCACCCATAATACCCGCATTTGGGATGAAGGCACATAGCTTCTTGAAACAAGATGGCTAGCTAGACTGGGCGAATTGGACATCTGTGTTCAAGTGAGAGACTGCATAAATATATAGAGAGCCTTTGAGAAAGCTACCCACCAACCTTTGGCTCTCACATGCAAACACACACACACACACACACTCACACACACATACACACACACACACACACACACACACACACACACACACACACACACACGAATCTGTTCATATGTACCCATCCACAAACAGATCTGAAAACAGGAATGGACACCACACACCTAAAATCGAACAACAACAACAACAACAAAAACAGTGTGTTCCTAGAAAAATGCTGCTATTGTGACTTTTGTCAAGAGTTTGAGGCTTACTCAATAGTAATTGTGTCTGTGAGAGACTTCTTAGCCTGCTTTGAAAGGCTGGTCTGTGAAGGAAATCTGTTGACCTGCAGAAACTCCTAAATGACAAGTGGTTGCCCTAATGGGGTCACGTCCTGTTAGACATTCTGTTTCCTGACTGAATAGTTCTTCAAATTGCACCTGGTCCTGCCCCCGTGTGGACTTCACTTCATTGACAAACAGGCTGCTATTTCCTGTGTGACTTCCCCTTGCTGTTTTGAAGACATATTTCCCATCAAAATGATCATCTCCTGCATGCTTCTGAAAGTGTTTGCTCCTGGCAAACTGTTTACATTTACAGTACTTTAGCTAGTTTTCTTGTTGCTGTGACCAGAATACCTGAAGAGAAATAACTTAGATGGGGGTGAGGCTTATTCCTTTGTACAGTCCAAGGGGTTACAGTTCACCATGGTAACAAGAATGTGTTGGCAGAAGAGTGAGGCATCTGGTCATATTGCATCAGGAAGCAGGAAGTGAATAGGAAGTAGGTGGGGCTATAAAATCTCAATACCCACCCTCTAGTGACCCACTTCCTCCAACAAAGCTATACTTCCTAAGATCTCATCTCCTTCTTAACCAGCACTACCAGGTGGAGACCAAGTATTCAAACACAAGAGTCTATGGGCATTTTACTTTCAAACAGCAACACAGGGCTCCTGCCTTTAAAAAAATAATTGGTTGACTCTTTTTGATATAACAATAACTAGAGTGTAGTGCATTTCATTTGTATTTTATTAAATAAAACTTGCCTGAAGATCAGAGAGTAAAACAGCCCAATTGGTCAGCATCACAGACCAGGCAGTGTGTCAGGGACCATTTTCAACAAGTATACCATTTACCAGGGTAGGAGCATGATAACTAGAAAAATGTTAAGTAGGAGGAACAGAGATAAGAAAGAATCACTAAAATGTAGGATAGTAAAGGGAGGGCAACTCAGAGAATACTAAATGCTGAATTCACCAGGGTTTATTTTCCATACACTTTTATACCCCAATACAAAAAGGGGAAAAGACGAAAGATTGCCTTAAAGCGATACAAAGGACAACGAGAACAGTTATTTGCTTCAATACTTTGAGACAACAAATCATTAACATTCTGTTGTTTTAGACAGTGCACCCACCATATCCTGAAGGCAACCACTCCTCAGGTCAAACTTCCTATTTCAAAAGAAGGAGCAGAAATATACTTGAATTTCCTGACCTTTGGTTGGGTGTGTGTGTGTGTGTGTGTGTGTGTGTATCTACCTGTATGAGCCATCTTAATTTCAAAAGGAGCAAGTAACCACATATCTAGGTCAGGATGTGTAGCCGTAGTTGTTGTCAACAATTTTGAGCAATCTCAAACTCTTTGACCTTCAGACAAGATGGCAATAGGCTCATTTTGGGCCTCCACAGCAGTGATGACACACACCTTTAATTCTTGTAGCCCTGTTAGTTTGCCATAGGAACTGGGTAATGCACACCTTTAATCCCAGCCCTATATGGTTATAAAATGGGAAGAGAGCCCTCAGGCTGTCTCACTCTGAGATTCCTGGAGGCAGGATCACCATTTGGGACTGAGGTAGAAGTAAGAGTGATTGGCTGGCTGTTTTGCTTTTTGGATTTTCAGGATGAACCCCAATTTCTTTCTCTGAGCTTTTAGTAATTGTGCATCTGCTTCACTAGAGAATGTCTCTTGTAGTCAGTGTCTTTCCTAGAGATAGACAGATAGTCTGAGGGGCTTATTTTAGACCTAGCCATATATTCAGAACCTTCTTTTCAAGCCAGATTGTTGAAAATTCAGGTCCTCACCAGACCTTAGGTTTGATTCACAGAACCCACTGAAATCTACTATACTTATGATTTTGCATGGAGAAAAGAATAGGCTATCATTAGCTAAAGGAAACACAATTAATAAAAACCCAGAGACAGATAATGGGGTTCAACCTGAAGGTAAGAAAAGCAAAGCAGCCAGCCACTACCCCTTGCCTGTACTTCAGTCTGAAATGGTGATCCTGCCTCCAGGAATCTCAGAATGAGACTGTGTCTAAGAGCTGACTCATTCAGTCTTATCTTTCTCTCTAAGGCTGGAATTAAAAGTGTGCACTACTACTGCCTGGTTTCTATGGCAGACTAGTGTAGCTACTGGTATTAAAGGTGTGTGTCATCATTGACTGGCCTGTAAGACTGACCAGTTTTACTCTCTGATCTTCAGGTAAGCTTTATTTGTTAAAATACAAATGAAATATCACCGTAGGAAGTGGCACAGAAGTAGTCTTAAAGGGAGTCATTTGAACAGATTCCTGTGCCTCGTCACCAAGTGGAGCCATGGATGGTGATAGCTCCTCCCAGTGATTATAAATGACAACATCCTCAGTGTACTGACAACAGGGAAGCTTCTCAAAGCCCTGTGTGTCTAGAATTTCTATTGAGGTTTAATAATTTACTGCTTACATTAGTCTCCAGTTCTTCTAGATGTTAGAAGAGTTACAGTTTTGTCCAAAGTCTCCATTATAAATATTTTTTTTAGGCTATGTAGGGACCAGAGATGTCAGACAAAGACCCCCTTATCAGGTAGGACAGTCTGAGAACCTAGACATTACTACTTAGGAGAGAAACAGACTGTAGGTGAAGTCAAACTCCTTACCACAGGCAGAGTGCCACAACTTTTATTTTAGTGTTCTCAAGTCAGCAGTCTGACATGGATTTTGCTGGGCTTATATCAAGACAAAATGTGCTCATTTTTGGGATCCCTGATGGACAGGGTGGTGACTTGCTTCCTATTCATACCAATTGTTAGCAGAATTCAGTCCTTTGAGACGTAGAAACTTAATGTCCTTGTTTCTTGTCAGCTACCAGTTTAGCAGAGACTGCCAACATTTGCCCCCTTCCTCTACCTAAAAACATCTATGACAGGTTGAGTTATCAGTACTTATGAATGTTTCCTTCTGCTGTCTTTCTTGTGCAGCTAGGGAGAGTTCGTCCATTTTTAACGATTATGTGATCCGAATTTTCCCAACCATGTAAGCCAGGTAATCATCCCACTTCGAGGCCTGCCATCTGGTAATTATTTGTGGCCTGGAATGCAGCATATTTCCCAGTTATGGAGGTTAAAAGTGTAGAGTTCTTCAGAAGCTGCTAGTCTATCTACCACATAAACCAAACATGTGGGTTTTTAACTGAGGTTTTAATGCCTTAATTCATATAAAATTGTAATATAGGGACCTCTAATATTTAACAGGGCCAGATGGAGGGGTAATTCCAAGCAAAATCATTTCATTGTGTACCCAAGTCTTACATTTAGGAATTTTTCAATCTTAAAGTAGAAGGAAGTTGCTCAGATTGCCTTAATTTATCCTTTGCCTCAGTTGCCATATATATAGTTTCACAATTGACAATTATCAAGAAATGGGAGCCCGTTAAACACACTTGCTTTATTATCTCCATGGAGTCTGTTAGTATAGGAAGAAGACATTCAGGCTAATTTTGCACATCAGGAATCTAGGTTTTAGAAGCATGGCAAGCATGGCCCAAGGTCACACATGAGGGAAATATATCTCAAGGGTTCAAAGATGATTTTTCTTGGAGTCTAAGAATCTTTAATATGCAGAATGCTATATCCTTACACTGATATCTATATTGCATTTCTGCATCTCTCATTTTTACTGACAGTGCTGATCCATAGCTTTTTAAAATGTAAAACACTCAATTTCATATTACTTAGCAAATATACTAGAGGAAATTTTAAGCATGTTTTGGTGCATGTCCTGATATTTATAAATTATTATCTGATATTAGGATAGTGAAATTGTATGGTTAAGCTATCTTAAATAGAATTTGACAAGACAGAATTCATATCTTTGTAGATTTTCAATTCTAGATAATTCCCAGATCAAAATTGTAAATGGCAACCACTAAATCTGAATAACTAGTAAACTATTTATAGTCTACACATAAGTAGCTAGTATTAAGTTTCTTTTCTTTTCAACCATTAAAATGGACTTCCTATGTTATGAATGTGATGATCCAGTTGCTGTGGAGAACCTTGCTATCAGGAGATTCTCACCTCATGTTTCTAGTTCCCCTTGTCCTGGCCTCATGGGTCACATATTTCGTCAGACATGGATGGAAGTTCCTCATTTCTGCGAAGTATATTGCTGATAGCAATTCCTTAAATCTCCATATTTGTATAAAGCAGAAATTCAGCCAGTGTTTTCAACTTGTGAAATTCATCACTGGGAACAGCTAAGAATTGCAAGAATCTCAAAGTCTAGGTGCTGGTCGGAGGGCACCTGCTCCTCCCATTGGCATCTTTGGAATAGTAAGATCTCCCAGAAGCACTTATTGGGTGGAGGGGTTGCTCTAAGTTCCTAGGTTGTAGGAAAAACTGAACTTTGCACTACCTGCAGAGCAAATCTCCTAAAACCCCGAAGATACTTGAAACCACAGATAAGCTCCACACATGCACAGCAATGCATTGAACACACACACGCAGACACATACACACACACACGCACAGCAATGCATTGAACACACACACATGCACAGCAATGCATTGAACACACACACACAAGCACACACACATATACACACACGCACACACATACACATACTCACACACACTCACACACATGCACACACACTTGTACAGCAATGCATTGAACACACACTCACACACACGCACACATACTCACACACATGCACGCACACACACGCGCACAGCAATGCATTGAACACACACTCACACACACGCACACACACATGCACAGCAATGCATTGAACACACACATGCACAGCAATACATTGCACACACACAGAGCAATGCATTGAACACACACACACACATGCACAGCAATGCACTGAACACATACATGCACACACACATGCACAGCAATGCATTGAACACACACATGCACAGCAATGCATTGAACACACGCACACACGCACACGCACACATATACACACACGCACACATACACAATCACACACACGCACACACATGCACAACAATGCATTGAACAAACACTCACACACACACGCACACACATGCATGCACACACATGCACAGCAATGCATTGAACACACACACAGCAATGCATTGAACACACACAGCAATGCATTGAACACACACACATGCACAGCAATGCATTGAACACATGCACACACACGCGTGCACATACACATACACATACACATACACACACTCACACACATGCACACACATGCACAGCAATGCATTGAACACACACTCACACGCACACACACTCACACACACATGCACAGCAATGCATTGAACACACACATGCACAGCAATGCATTGAACACACACAATGCACAGCAATGCATTGAACACACATGCGCTGCAATGCATTGAACACATGCACACACACGTACATGTACACACACACGCTCACACACACATACACACACTCACACACACATGCACACACACATGCACAGCAATGCATTGAACACACACGCACACACATACACACACTCACACACGTGCACACACGCACAGCAATGCATTGAACACACACTCACACACACGCACGCACACACACTCACACACACATTCACAGCAATGCATTGAACACACACACATGCACAGCAATGCATTGAACACATACACATGCACAGCAATGCATTGAACACATGAACACACACATACATGCACACACACACACGCTCACACACATACACTCACACACACATGCACACACACAGCAATGCATTGAACACACACTCATACACACCCACCCACACACTCACACACACATGCACAGCAATGCATTGAACACACACACATACACAGCAATGCATTGAACACACACGCACACACACACGCATAGCAATGCATCGAACACACACATATGCATACACACACATGCACACACACATACACAGCAATGCATTGAACACACATACACACACACACAATAATGCATCAAAGCACACAGACATACCGTCTTTAAAGGGTTTACTCACTGCTTATATCTTTTTGTGGAGAATTTTCCATTCATTTCCAAGGCTCTTTGTAAAAATTTGGTCATTTGTTTTCTTGTTGTTCTGTCCTTTCTGGTTTGTTGTATATTCTAGACGCTGATCCTACATCAGATGAGTCTCTGGCAGAGGACCTCTTCCATTTTGTGGGCTGCCTACTAACTTGCTTTGATTTTCTCTGCTCTGCAGAAGCTGTTCATTTCCAAGCAGTCCCATTTGTCAACTGTTGGATTTATTTCCTCTGTGTTGGAGTCTTGTTCAGAAAGTCCTTTCCTGCATCTGTAGGTTGAAACGTGCTCTCTGATTTTTATCTCAGGCATCAGATCTTACGTTGGGATTGATGAGTATGGGAGAATTAAATTTTCCCTGAAGCTGTGGCTCCTGGTAGGCTTCCCACGCACCAGTGGATGGCCTAGACTAATACACATATGGATAGCACTGGTTAGACTTAGCGGACTATCAGAAAACCAAACCAAAACATGAAGTTGGGAGGGATATGAGGAGAGCTGGAGGGAGGAAATGGAGGATAGATGTGATCTTGTTTTGTATACATGTATGAGATTCTCAAGAATGATCATTTAAAAATATGCCACAAGAAAATTTTTGTTTACTAAAGGAAATGTTTTATGGCTTCTCTGAAGTACATCTGAATTGTTAACGTCCCCACTTTTGTACTTTTGGATCATTATTAATTCTTGAATACAAATACTCTGCTATCACAGCAGTAATGGTAGCCATGATGCTCCCAGTGGCTGTTGGTAGGATGACATTTGTAGCATGGCCTCACAGGACAGGGAGATAATTTTCCCAGATTGGCACATGTTAGCAGAGAGTTTGTCATGTTGCTTAGAATAAAGAGCAGTTTAAAATTCATGACTCATTTACTTCTGAAATCAATAAAATTTGATTTTTTTTTGTGGTTCCAAGGAGTGAACCTAGGGCCTTGTATATGCCAGGCAGGTGTTCTACCATGGGACCTCACCCTGAAACATAATTTAATTTGTTAACTATAACTAATGATTGGAAAATGAGACAGGGAAAATAAAACTGGGCATGGGTGTGCTATTTTTTAAGTTATACTTTCTGATACTTTAAAAATATGTAGTCTCTGCAGAGCCCTGTAGTATTAGCTGTGAAGTCATGTGACTAATTTTGAAATTAGTTCTTTTTTAAATTTATAGTTTTACTTGGCACACAGATAATAGTTTCCACTGTAACATTTTCACACTCATGCTGTACTTGGTCTTTATTCTTCCTGCCCTATCCTCTCCCTCTCCCTTATTCTCTTCTTGCTAGTCTCTGTCCTTCTTCCATACAGTCCTTCCTGCTGTCATGTCCCATACATCACACGACTCTCTCCAGTTCCCACCCCTTTTCCGTAAAGACACTCTACTTCCCTCCCATTGTATTTTTATTTTTATCCCCATGGCTGTATTTGAGTGTCTATGTGTGTCTGTGTATCTGAGTCTGTGTGTGTTTATGTATTTTAGTCTTAGTTTATTATTATTAATATTAGAAAGGAACCACTGAGTATCCACTGTGATTTTCATAGTGATTGCAACAGTTTACATGCAACCAGCAGGATTCTACTTTCTCTGCATCCTTGTTACATCTTCATTTGTTTCCTCTCCCTTCTCCCTCCCTCTCTCCTTCTCTCTTCCCTCCTCTCTGTCTCTCTGCCTCTCTCTCTCTCTCTCTCTGTATGTGTGCACAGATGCAGTACAGGTTTGTGTATGTATATGTGCATGTACGAGACCAGAGGACAACTTCAGATACAGCATTCTTTGAATGTCATCTACCTGTTTTAAGTCAAGTCTCTCTCTCTCTTTTTCTGGACTGAAAATTGCTGTGCTATGATTATAAGGGCATGACACTATGTCTGTCTGTTTTTAAATGCTGGTTCAGGTCCACATGCTTGCAGGCAAGCACTTTACTGACTTAAACCATCCTACAAGCTTGCCATTTGTTGCTTTGATGATCATTATTACGACTCGAGACAGTTTTCAGATTACTTTTAATTTGTGTTTCCCTTAAGGGCTAAGGATATTGAAGTCTAATTCAAATATTTATTGGCCATTTGTATTTCATTATTTGGGAATATATTCAGTTACTTAGCCCATTTATTGGTTGGTTGCTTTGGCTTTTGGTGCTTGAGTTGTAGAGTTCTTTAAAAATTCTAGATATTGAACAAGATTTTGATTGCTAAGGCCAACTTACCCAGATACTGTAATCTTGGACAATGATGCACGGCTAGAGAGGTTCTAGACCCCACGGGAGAACCTACAGCTGTCAGGTTGCTAAACTGATGTACCTCATACCTATGGAGTAGTACAGCTCTCACTGCTCATCAGAGAAACTGATTTTCTCAGGGGATGGTGGTTAAAATAGAGAAACACAAGTGATCAAAATGCAGAGACTAAGTGACTTGAGGAGTACTTATCTCCACAGAAGACATCTATATCACAGCCGTTACATTCAAGGCTTGGGTAACAAGGTCAAAGAGGGGAAAGAAAGATTATAAGAGGCAGCACTTACGGAGAACAACAAGGAATATGTCTTCAGGACTTGACAGGCAGTTGCTTTTGTGAACTTGCAACAGCTGGCTTTACTATGTATATGTTTGCTTGTGTACTACAAGAATCAGTTTGTCAATATTCTAGCACGGATGAGGAAGGGTATGCCCACAAGGTCCCACCTCTAGTTGAGAAGCTCTAAGAAATTGACAGCTGGAGAGAAAGTCAGTTTTCTTCAGGCCTGGACCCATTGTGGGCTGCCTAAGCTACAGTGAACTTTCCTATAATCGTATGCTTGAGGACAGTACTAGTTGGAAATGAAGTTGGGAGAGACGTGTGAGAGGAGGAATCTCATAGAAATTGGAGGGAAGAATGAGGAATGGCTTGATCAAATTTAAATTCTTTCCTGTGTGAAGAGAAATATGATTGCATTGAGCATTTCATTAACTCACCTAGCAAAGGATGTTGGTTTCTGGGTTGAAGTTTTGACTATTAGACCTTAAGACTAATGTGCTGGTTAGGTGTTTTTGTTTTTTGTCAACTTGACACAAGCTGTAGTCATATGGGAAGAATGAATCTTAAAATGAGAAAAAATGCTTCTATAAAGTTGGTCTGTAGGCAAGTCTATGGGAGCATTTCATTGATGTGTGAGATCCTAACATACTGTGGGTGGGCTATCACTGGGCAGGTGGCCCTGGGCTAGCTGAGAAAGCAAGCTGAGCAAGCCATAAGGAGGAAACCTTTAAGCAGCACCCCTCATCATCAGGACCTCAGCGTCAGCTCCTGCCTCCAGGTTTCTTCCTTAAATTCCTGCCTTCCCTTCTCTTTATGATGGACCATAACTCTAAGCTGAAATAAATAATTTCTCCACAAGTAGATTTTGGTCTTGGTGTTTTGTCATAAAAGTAGAAACCCGAAGACAAGAAGGCATATAATATGACTCTAGAACTGAAATCCACTTATTTAAGTTGATGTTTTAAGAAACTATAAATAGTAAATTCTGAGAACCATTTTAAGCTACATTCTTGATAGATGCTTCTGCTACTAGAAGTAGAAAGGGTTGTTTATTGCCTTATCAATCACATTGTGACCTATTATATCACATGTACTATAATTAGTGCAGACTAGAAAGAGGAAATTAAGGGCTTGGAAAGATACCTGAGCAATTAGGAGCACTTAATCCTTTTGTAGAGAACCAGAATTTGGTTCTTAACATCTTCATCAGGTGATCCACAAACACCTGTAACTCCAGAGTATCTGATGCCACGTGTGCACACATAGGACATACATACTTAATTACTTAGAAATTAATAATTAAACATTACTAATTATTTTTGTTAGTATCAAAATGTCCTTATTTTTCTATACATTAAAATATATAACTGCTGGCCACAAAATAATGTTTACATTTATTTATTTTCGGGCTTGAAAAATTCTTTGAGGCTTCCCTTGATTTCCGAGTTATTGATATGAGATCCGAAAATATTCCAGTTTGATTGCTTCATAGGTGCATATTTTCCAATGTAGGTTTTAATATTGTTTCTTTGCTATGTATTTTTAATATATTAATATTTGTCAAATATTTGACACTTTTATATGTCTTGGAGATATTTCTCTCTCTCTCTCTCTCTCTCTCTCTATATATATATATATATATATATATATATATATAGTTATGTCTTTGGGGGGTTCTAAGTACTCTTGTATATTGATGTCCATTTCTGTTTCTATTTGGAAAATTTTCTTCTGCAATTTCAGTGAAAAAAATTGCTTGTGGCATTAATTTTTACTCTGATACTTTTATCCTGTGAACTCTTAGGTTTGGTTTCCTGGTTGTATCCCAGAATTTTTTTTTGTTGGTTTGTTTTTTGAGACAGGCTTTCTCTCTGTAGCTCTGGAGCCTATCCTGACACTTTCTGTATAGACCAGGCTGGCCTCAAACTCACAGAGCTCTGCCAGTCTCTGACTCCCAAGTGCTGGGATTAGAGGAGTGTGCCACTACTGTCTGGCCCATCCCAGAATTTTTTATAGGTATTTTAATGTATTTTTCTCAACCTTGTTCTCCATCTCTGATATTCTTTGTTGTTCACTGAGTTTTTCCTTTTTAATATTTTTTAATTTAAGTTTCTTTGCTGAATATTTTCCCAGTAGATTCCTTTTTAATCCACACTGTAGAACTTCTCATTTTTCTATGTTGCTGACTTTTTCCAGGTCTTGGTTGAATTCATCTGCTTGATTGTACCACTGAGACCTTTGGTGATTTTAATAGTAAATGTAAATAACATTTTACTTCCTTCATTATCCTTGAAATTGGCAGTAAAGGAACGACATCTTGGAAGGAATCATTTTGTCTTTCTTTCCAATGTTTCTATATTGTGACATGAGCATCTCATGGTTTGAATATTTCTTCTGCTTTTAAATTTATTGTAGATTTTTCTATTGATATGGCCTTTCTTGAGAGTTTCCTCTCCAGCACCACTAAAATAGCCGAAAAAATACAAACAACAACAGAACAAATAAAATACCACTGTAGCAGAAATGGCAGCAAGTCACACAAAAATTTTTTCACAGTGGTCAGTCTACAAACTTACATATGTAAAACTGTAAAAATAAATACAAAGCAGAAGTAGAAAGACACTCAAAATCAATTAACTCCAACTGGCACACCATTAATGACTATAAAACAGAAAATGGAAATCATATGTGGTACATTAGAAAGTTTAAAAATGACTTAGAATGGGTGTGGAATAGTAAGTATATGGAATAAAGGAATAAGGCAGAACAAGTGGGAAAAAGAGGGGAAAGGATAAAGAAAAAATGAAGGAGTGGAGTGGAGTCCTAGGAGCAGCTAATGTACTATGGTAGATATGAAACGAGGCTGCAGCACTGTGAGGGTGGGTGTTTTTGTAACCCTCCACCTAAGACTAAGCCCTTGTACATATGTCAAGCCACTCTCAAGAATCTGTGTTCATTGCAATGGAATGGATTGATATTTCTTGATAGTAGAATAGCTCTAAAGCTATTTTAATAAATCACATCAACAATAGTTTATGAGATTATATTAATCAGATGTGTTGTTTCTTTTGGTTAACCAGGATAAAATTTCAATTTGATCAGAGATGTGAAATAAACATGAACATTGATATCAAAGCACCCTGTTGTGCCTAATATTGGTAGATGATTGATATTACCAATTATTATTTGGTTCCAATAGCAGAGAGCAAGAGCATTACTTTTAGTTTCAAGCTTGTTAAATAAAGTTCATTACATAATTTCACAGAGTGGTATTTTGTTTACTAGAAAACAAAACATGTAGCAACCTATAGCAAACTATACATGCTTGAGGAGCCAGGCTAGGAGACATAGCATGAACTCCTGCTCCATTTTTGGAAAGTCTCAGGACTCCAAGGATAGAAGAGCCATGTGGGAAGCACTTGCACAAAATATTACTTCTATTAGTGTCTTCTCACTATTTTTCCCCAAATGTGCTTTTGTTTGTGCATATCATTTATACAGGCCTTCATTAAGTCAATACTTTAAGAAAGAACATTAAAGTATATGTGATACACACATGGGAAAATTAACTGAACCTGGTTGCTTGGCTAAGATGACTTTGTATCTGAAGCAAACCTCTATCCTAGATCAGATTAGACCAAATCTACTATTCTACTCCAAGTCTTGACCAAATACAACATGGCTTTAGATGTCTGTGCATCTTCAAGGAATCATTATAATTATCAACAGACAACAGAACACATAACCATGTCACTCCATAGATATTTCTAGAACATTCTCTCACATTGTCATTTTCAGGTGAAGGGTATACTCTCCTTCTTTGATTTTATTTTGTCTTATAATAATAATATCTACCCTATATTCATTCCTCAGTCTCTGAGTCTGTTTTGTTTTAACTCCACAGTGTTTAAATTTCCTGAATGGTTTATTGCATCCCAGTAGTTGAGTCTGTTTATAATTTCATGGTCATTTGCAGTAGGACCTAGGAAAGAAAATGATTATTACTTTAATGGCAAAAGTTCTGACAGGCAGAGGTATTAAATGTCCTACTTCAAACATGCTGAGTTGGAGGCTGCACCACTAATTGAACACATGCTATTTTCTGTATTTCTGCTTCACTGAGAAAGGAAAGAAAAAGATTGTTGCCTTGGTCACTGTTGGGAAGTGGTATTCCCTTAGCAGTGCTATAAATGTTTTCCCTTTCTCTTATTGCCATAGGAAGTAGAAATGGTGTCCTAAGAAGAATAAGATAAAAATAGCTCTCAGGAAAGTGGGCAGATAAATCAATAGTGTTTCACTAAGCTGGTGCTGTGCTTCTTGCAGCATGCAAGTGTGAGATGGTCTACTAACTGGGTGTTGAAGAGGCTCTAAAGAAAGACGAGCTGGAGGAGGGCTGGCAGGGTGCTTCAGCTGGGTGTGGTATTCTGAAGAGTCCTTGGACACTGGTTAGAGCATGCACAGGTAACCCAGCACTTTATAGAAGTATAGAATGAAACTAATTGCTTGCTTCATGATTTGTACTTCAAGCAAATTGTGTCCTTCACTGGCAATATTCACGTGTCGTCAGGAATTAAGATTTGAATGACACAATTTTTATTTCCACTTACATGTAACAAGTCTTTTTCTATTTTACCAACTAGCTTCCAAATAATTATATGGAGACTTCTAATTAATTATGAAAGCTTGACCTATAGCTAAGCCTTTGACCAAAATAGCTTTATTCATTAGCCAATAAAAGAAACATATATACAGGATATCCCACATCATACACACATGCCCACACACGAATAAATAAATAAATTAACAAACAAGCAAATGTAATTAAAAATCCTTTCATTATAAAGCTTATTGTTTCTACTACAATAATCAGACTTTTAATTTCTGTTTTCAGCAAGGGCTGTCTGTAATGCTATAAATCTTATTTCCCAAAGTTTTAAAAATATATTCTGGCAATTAGGCTTTTATGGACAAGATAATTTCACTCCGCTGGTGTCACAGCTGCACCTTTGAGTGTGTGTTTGCAGAGCTCTGTATGTGATTCCTCTATGCATTTTATTGTACCTCTAGCACATTGTCAGCTCGAGCCCCATGTGGGGACCCTACTTCCCTTTGCGTTCCCTAATCTATTACTTGTTAGTAATTGTGATAAACATTTCCTGTACACACATTAAAACCACTTCAAAATCTCTTGATTTTTATCTGAACCATCAAACATGTTTCAGAAACGTTTCTTGGTTCTTATTTTGCTTATCACATTCTTCTTGTTCTTTTCATCATGATGATACAAAGATCTTTTACTGCTTTCTTTTTACGGGACTGCTTACAATCTTTAAGAAGATGCAGGAGTAGAAAGATTACCTTTTTGTTTTAGGGAGAAAGTGTCACTTTCACCTTCATTCTGGAGGGATATTCTTACTGCTTATAGGTTAGTTTTCTGGAGTGACTTTTCTTTTATGTCACCATCTGGAAGATGTTGGGATATTTATTTCTTGCTCTTTTGGGGTGTTTTAAGACAGGGTTTGTCTATAGCTTTGGAAGCTATCCTGGAACTAGCTCTTGTAGATCAGGCTGGCCTCAAACTCACAGAGATCCACCTGCCTCTGCCTCCTGAGTGCTGGGATTAAAGACTTTCTCCGCCACCTGGCTTTATTTCTTGCTTTTTGATGAGAAAGCTGCCCTTTTCTCCAATGGTCACAATCTTACCATTCTCTCTCTCTCTCTCTCTCTCTTCCTTTTTTGAGATATGGTCTCATGCAGGACAGACTGCCACTATGCAGTTGAGGATAATCTTGAACTTCTCCTGCCTCCACTTTTCTGAGATAGAGTCTTGCTATGTAGCTCATGTTAGCCTAGATTTACTGTGCAGCCCATCCCTTTCTTTAGGTGACATCAGTGGTTTCTGATGCACCATATTGCTTTGTGTGAGGTGACTGATTCGTTAGGCTGACTCCACTTTATAGTCTTTTATATTGAGCATTTGTCTTTTAAAATTGTATTCTCTAAGTTTTGTCTCATTGTTCCTTATATCACCCCATTCTTTGCTGACACTTTCTTTTTCTCTGCTTGAGTTTGTCACTTTTTTTACTTGATTTAAATGATTTTATGTATTCAGCAATGGGCTATTCAAAACTGCATCATTTTTTCCAACTTTCTGTCACATTAGTGTTGTAATCTAGTGTCTCTTTTCATTGTGTTTAGAATTCACCTAAATCTTTTTATTGAGGAATCATTTTTTATTGAATCCTGGACCTTTTATGTTATGAGTGTGGCTCATTTTATTTTTTCCTTTTTTTATTACTTAAAAAAATACCAATCCAAATTCCCATTCCCTCCCCTCCTCACAGTCCTCTCCCTCTCCCTCCACAGACCCTTCCCCCCATCCCTCTTACCCTAAGGAAGTGCCATGCACCCAGCCCTGTGGAAAGTCCAAGGCCCTCCCTACTACGTCTAGGTTGAGCAAGGTTTACATCCAAAGAGAATAGGATCCCATGAAGCTGGTATATGCAGTAGAGACACATCCCAATGTCACTATCAGTGTGGATCATTTTAAATTCTACTATTTTAGCTGGATCTTGTCTGATTCCACTTCAATAGCAGACAAATGGGCCTGATGTCATTAGTCATAATTGACTGTAGAAATCCTAGTTCTTCCATTCTTGAATTTTTTAATTTATCTGCAGTCTAGTCCTCTTTTGATGGCAGAGCATAGGGAGGCTTTCTAACCTATTGCTCTGTAGACAATACAACCACTAGGTAGCTATAAGTCTTTTCCAATCAACCATCTTGCGTCTTCACCTCAGCATACTTCTTTTGTATTTATTGGTAGGGATGGACAAATATTTCCCTACCTGATCTTTACTGCAAATAAAGATCAGTTTCAGACTCCTAAAAATTTCACATGAAAAAAAACCTGTCTATAAAATTTAAAAGTTGAGTTTTCTATAGAAGGAGAGAGCCTTGTCTTTGAGAGAACGCTGAGGATTTCAGTTTGAAGGAAAAGCGATTGTTCTTCAGGATAAGAGACTTAGGAGATCTTGTCTTTTCCTACTTACTAATGCCACAATAGAACAGCAGGAGTCTGAAGCAAGAGAAGTTCTACTCTCCCCTGACAAAGCTGTGTACCTGCTCTTAGAAGTCCCTGCGGGGGAGAGTGGTGCTACACCCCAAGGCAGCAGGCTTGGTTCATATGTGATCTATGCTGCATGCCTGCTATCAAGGGACCCTGCCTGTCATGTCTTCCTGGTATCTGAAGGAGAAAGAGGTTGCAATGGGGGTGTGGCTGTTTGTTAGACCTTTCAGACCCGCACCTGCGAATTCAGCAGCTAACACTCTGAACTCTCAGACAGCAAATCTATTGGGAAAGGAAAGAAAAATACTGCTAACAATTTTGCTCTGGCAAGCATGTTGGTCTGTTTTTGCTAGTGCTCCTTATTTACTATGCTTTATTCTTTCGGTTTCCCCTCTTTCTTCTACCAGCCCTAAACTGAAGATGTGGCGATTCTGTTCTTAGAGGGGAAGCTGGAGCAGCCCCACAGAAACATTGTCATCTGCGAGAGATGAAGCTCTGCCACAGTGCTAGCTACATGTTGTTCGCTCCCGCACTCCTTTTCCTGAAGAGATGATTTTATACAGGTTAGTACATCTCTGTGAAGATTCTATTGTACCAGTCCCCTGGGAAAAGAATTTGTGTGGCTGGAATAAAAGACTTCTCAAAGAAAGAAGTAATTCTTATAGGGAAGTTCAGGTCTTGGTGCCAACAGGGTTAATTTTCTTTTCAAATGATCAACTTGCTTTATTTTTTTTTGTGTGTGTGTGTGTGTCAATTAAGAAGATGAATTGGTGCTCTATATGGAAATCGCTTATTTGATCCACAAATGAAGAGAGTTTCTGAGCAGAATTTTTCACTTTCTCATGTGCACTCCTCATGGTGTGCAGAATCAAATTTGGGAAGCAGGAAGGGAGATGAGATTGGAAGATACATCAGCATTTTAACCTGACTGTCAAAGACTACTGATGTTCAGTTTTGAGAAAAAGAAAAATCTCAATTCAGAAACACATATTCCAACAGAAAAGATTTTCCAAGACTACAGAGCAATTATGTTTTTAAAAGTCCATTTTGATAAAGATGTTAATAATGTATAGTACTATCTACTTAAGGCACTAATTATGCTGTCACAGTCTTGATGAGACTTAATTGTGGTCATTATTGCATTTTGTGTTATTAATTCTAATGATGATATCCATTTCTACCTATCTGCCTAGAGGGATTTATTTAGGATCTAGCTGTAAGAAGACATGGTAGAGAAACAGCAAATGGCCATAATGCTGCTGTTTATAATAACCTTTAAGGGCCTTCTTTGTAACACTGTTTGCTAAGTCCAACTTGTTTTCCTACCAATGTTTTCAACCTTATTTTTCAGCTCTACCTATTTATCTATTTATATAATTTCTATTTGTTGTATATCTATCTACTACTATCTATCACCTGCTAATATGTATCATTTATTAATATAAATCAATTTATCTATCACTTTTCATTTTATTTAATTTCAAATAAATTAAAGTCATATGGAAAAGGGATAAAGATGAATTTTTGAGACTTTCCAGGTTTTCTTCATTTTTAATTCATGCTGTGTTTCTCTGGATGCTGTCTGTTTCGTGAACCCATTGATCTTTCCGTATTGATCTGATTAGTGCTGGTCTCCCACTTCCAAAGTAGCACATGTGTAGTCTACCCTGTGCCACTTCGAGACAAACTGTCTCTTCCTATGTTTGTATGTAAGCAGCACATATTAAAGCTAGAATACAGGTTAATATTTAAGGTTTATATGCAAGGGGGATATTTAGCTTTTTTAGAAACTTAAAACAAACTGTGTTTTTCAGAGTAGACCTAAGATATTGGGGTCCTTCCACGCATTTTCCTGTGACATAAGAATTATTCAATATCGGGTCCAGCTAGCACTTTAACTCCTTGGTTTCACTTTTGATCATCAGTCTCGTCTCATTTGCCCAGGTTTCCCTACAGTGCCATTAATTATCCATAAAATAGGAACTTTTTTAATGTTTATAAATTTATTATGTCTCACTGTCTTCATTTTCTTCTTGTTCAAGTCCATAAATTCATCATTCATATCGTAAGACGATCAGACATGGGAATTAGAACTTATACTGTTATTCATACTGTTTCAGTTAAGGCCTTTATTGCTGTGAAGTGATACCATGATCATAGCAACTCTTCCCATTATCATCATGGAGGGGAGTATGGTAGTGTGAAGGCAGACATGGTGCTGGATCTGAGAGTGCTTTATTTTGCAGGCAACAGGAAGTCAAACTAAGATACTAGGCTACCAGTATCCTGAGCATTGGAGACCATAAAGCCTGCCCCAACAATGACATACTTCCTCCAACAAGGCCATACCCACCCCAACAGTCACACCTCCTAATAGTGCTTCTGCCTAAGAGATTATGGTGGCCAATTACATTCAAACTACTGTACACACCTTTCATCACATTTCTTGTGTAGTGAAAATATGTAGTTAAATCTGGATAAAATGAGGTCAGAACATCACCATTGAGTATATATGTATAATTACTTTATGCACAGTATGAACAAAACAATGATTCTACCCCCAGACAGATGTCTGGAAAGCTATAAGCCCTAAAGTGCTTTGCCCTCAGCTTTCATCTTCCTGGGGAGCTGATCCTACAAAACCTACAATATGCTTTTTATGCATAAGCCCTACAGAGAGAGAGCTGAGTTTTTCTTTTATCTCTATCTTTGAACAAATTCTTTCTTCAACTTTAAATATACAATGTAGATTTCTTGGTGATCTTTATGGTTGTGGTTTTGGAGGGGGTGGAGCACAAAATATTCATTATGTTTTAATGTAAAATATTCACCTTCTCCCCATCTTTTCAGTATTTGGTACTTAAGGATGCAATGAACCACCATTGGGTAGAACGTTGAGTAGAACGTACAGAGGAACTGAGTATAGGTGTTGGGAGTCAGGTCCTGGTTCCAAGAATCTCTGTCATGCTTTGTATTTTGGGAAGAGTTTTATTTTGAGGGATGTTTATTCAGTGTTGCTGTATTAAAATGATATATGCTTGTACCTGCCTGACTCAGTTGTCCTGATTCAGAAGTCAAAGCTGTTTCCTCCTTTGTCCTGGTGCTAAGAATTAAATCCAGGGCTTTATGAATGTGAGGCAAGTATTCTATCACTGAGCTAAGTCACAACCCTTCAGAATTCAAGGCTTATGTCAGAAATCAAAGATGACATTTTAAAGTATGACCCTGCCTGGTAATACAGTTCAAAGATATTGTTTCCCTTTTTAGCCTTAATATTTATTTCCACAAATTATATTCTGTAATTATGTCTTTGAGCAGATAATTTGATTCCTTTAGTCATGACTGGATTCTCAGTGCCTAGGTCATAGTTGAAACTACAGCGATCTTTGTGAGGTGGAAAGAAGCTGTAGAAAATGTGGAGGATTATCAGGCTCTTTATTCCCTTAACTCTATGGTTGTAAAACAAGAGCTAAGTATTGAAAATAGGAAATGAATGGGATAGAAAAAGGAAGATGGAGAGTTTATGTTGCATTTCAGATGCTGCCCCAAAGCATGTTTATGGGGATTTTCACTAGAAATTCAGAGTGTGAATTTGAAACTGAAGGGAGAATTTGCACAGAAGGAATGATCTGTGAACTCTTTACTACATAAAAACTATATAGCAGACTTTGTAGTCTAAGGTGACCAGTAGGATGAAGATTGTGTTGCTTTGAACCACTAATGTAGGTCCTGGAATAAGGAGTGTTGCTGTCTTTACATAATTATTCCCCCCAAAAAGAAAGTTGTGTAAAAGAATAAAATAGTTAACATTTCAGGATGATGGAGTAGATTAAGACCTCTGGAGATAATAAGATATTTATCTCTTATGAGTATATTTTTACATTTCTAAGTGGGACAAATCCCTAGTGCCATTTGTTCATCAAAAGATAATAAAACACCTGGGAGAAGAGATTCATCCTTCTATTTGGAAGGGGAAGTAGCAATGTACAGTAGTTCCTATATAAGCACCCAGATCCATAATGCCTGGATAGATAAGTGAAGGAGAATGTTTACAGTCAGGGTGATATCAGGCTTTTACTGCAATATCCTGAAGGCAAAGAGTGAGGTATGGGCAAGAAAAATGGCTTCCATAAATAAGAAATTTATGTCATATATTTCTTTTTATTTATTAGATTTTTTTTTAAAAAATACCAGTCCAAATTCCCACTTCCTCCCCTCCTCCCATTCCCTCCACACTCCCTCTTACTCCACCCCCTCCAATCCTAAAAGAGGGTAAGGCAGCTTTCCCTGTGGAAGGTCCAAGGCCCTCCCCACTACATCTAGGCTGAGCAAGGTATCTATCCCAAGAGAATAGGATCCCACAAAGCAAGTACAGCAGCAGAGACAAATCCCAGTGCCACTGCCAGTGGCCCCTCAGTCTGCCCCAGCCATGTAACTGTCAACCATGTTCAGAGGGACTACCTTGGTCCATGCTTGTTCCTTCTCATTCCCTCTGGAGTTGGTGAGCTCCCATTAGGTCAGGTAAACTTCTTCAGTGGATAAACCTTCATGGTCTTGACCTCTTTGTTCATATTCTCATTCCTTCTACTCTTCAACTGGACCTTGGGAACTCAGTCCAGTGCTCTGATGTGGGTCTCTGCCTCTGTTTCCATCTGTTGCTGGATGAAGTTCTATGGTGATATTTAAGATAAACATCACACTGAATACAGGGTAATGTTAGTTCGGGCACCCTCTCTGCTATTTGCCTAGGGTCTTAGCTCGAGCCATCCTTGTGGATTCCTGGGAATTTTTCTAGAACCAGGTTTCTTGCCAACCCCATAATGGCTCCCCCAATCAAGATATCTCTCTCCTTGCTCTCATATCTGTCCCCCCCATCTTGACCATCCCATTCCCTCAAGTTCTCATCAACCCTCCTCTTCTCCCCTCCCTCTAACACCCTCCTCCCGCCCCAATCTTGTCAGGCGACCCTGTTTGTCTCCAACCCCCAGGTGGGTCCATATATGTTTTTCTTTGGGTTCACCTTATTACTTAGCTTCTCTTCGATCATGAACTATAGACTCAATGTCCTTTGTTTATAGCTAGTATCCACTTATGAACAAGTACATACCATATTAATCTTTTTGGGTCTGGGTTACTTCACTCATGTTTTCTAATTCCATCCATTTGGAATTTGGGAAGCAAAATTCAGGATGTCATTGTTTTTTACTGCTGAGTGGTACTATAATGTGTAAATATGCTATGCTTTCTTTATTCTTTCTTCAGTTGAGGGGCATCTAGGTTGTTTCTAGGTTCTGGCTATTACAAATAATGGTGCTGTGAACATAGTTGAACAAATGCTTTTGTAGTATGATTGAGCATCTTTGGATCCTGAGGTAGGTTGATTGCCAATTTTCTGAGAATCCCCCATACTGATTTCCATAGTGGTTGCATGAATTTGCATTCCCACCATCAATGGATGAGTGTTCCCCTTACTCCACATCCTCTCTAGTATAAGCTATCATTAGTGTTTATGATCTTAGCCATTCTGACAGGTGTAAGATGGTATCTCAGAGTTGTTTTGATTTACATTTCCCTAATAGCTAAGGAAGTTGAACATTTCCTTAAGTATCTTTTGGCCATTTGAAATTCTTCTGTTGAGAATTCTATGTTTAGTTCAGTACTCCATTTTTTTAAACTTCACTGTACATTCCTTTATAGATTTCCTAAACACCAAAAGCAACTGAGATAAAATATCCTGATATAAAGTATTAAAATTTTGGGCTGAGAATAAGGCTCAAGGGTAGAGACCTTGCATTCCATTCCCAGTCGTGTATAGAATTAAAATAGAGACTAGATGAGCATCCCTCCCAATATCCCAAATTACCTTATGTGATACACATTTAAAAAAAACCTTCAACCTCAGGGGCACTATGCAATCTTTTCAGGGACAACCATATTGAAACAACCTGGTTAATCTAGTCAACCTACAGAAGTACAAGCGACAATAAGCCTTTCATAACTCATTTCCTGTGTGAACTGGGAATACTCAGGAAATTGAACTAACATTCTGAGATTCCTAAGCCGAATAACTGTGTGCCTTCCACACAGTTAGCTGTAATTTTTAAAATTTTCGGTGTTGAGTTCTCATTTTCTCCAAATCTGTAACACAGTGCACCATGGGACAATTTCATCATGGCTCCACCTACGTGGAAGATATAACTCACTGTCTTCTTTCCAAAGCCAGTTATGTTTTCAGGGAAGTTGTGCAAATATATTTCATGGAGGATTCCCCTTGTAGTATATTCTTTGTTCAAGAAAATAGAATTACACAGAAAAAAATAAATGTGCTTCCCATCCTCTGAGGGGTCCCATAAGAACCTGAGAATTGCATGAAAATATATAGTCTTGGTTTTTGAGAAAATGCTCTATTTTGGGCGTACTTTTCTACAACACTGAATGCTGATGCTATTTCGCCATGGGATACAGCCATTTCTCAGCAAGGAGGCAAATGTGAT
This sequence comes from Ondatra zibethicus, assembly GCA_004026605.1. Lineage (NCBI taxonomy): Eukaryota > Metazoa > Chordata > Mammalia > Rodentia > Cricetidae > Ondatra > Ondatra zibethicus. Next base: position 92,103 of record PVIU01005010.1, read on the forward strand.
AATGATGGCTGATATTTTAAAAGTGCTTTTAATGTGTCAAAATGCTTTCACACATGTTTATAAAATTACAGTCTATTAAAAGGAGGAAGGATGCTAGACAATGAAAATTACAATTCTTCATTTTTCAGGTAAGAACAGTGTAGAAACTAGCAGCTAGTTATTTATATATGGACATTTAGGTAGTTGGTGGCAGAACCCAGATTCTTGGTCTCTGTTATCTTATTATTATATACTGCAGGACTTATTTGCCCAGTCTTTTTCAATAAGTGAATTGAGATAAAATGTCACTACTTTTCTTCTTTTGATGGAGTTATTTCCTAATAAATCCATTGGAAATAACATAAGTCAAAAATTCATCTAATATAGCTAACCTAGCCAATATAAGATTTCAGTGACACGGTACAGTATAGAATGGAAATTACTTATCCTCATGATCTTCTGGCTGATTGTGACTTGTAGGTTGTCATTGTACAACATCTTGAGGGTTCATTTTGCATATTGCTAGACTAGAAGAAGATAAAATGCTGGAAGACATTGCTGGCTGGTAGAGGTCGTAGTCTACCTTAGCTTGGCAGCTCCCTCTAAGCTTCTCAATATGGAAACTCCTTTCCTCCTACAGTAAACCCTCCTGCTCTCTACCTGGCCTTATCTAGAGGATGTCTCTATGCCCAGAAGGCCTGACTTATCTCAAGGGTGACCTTGACATTGTTACCTGCAAACGCTCTTCCCCTAACAGCACACAAGGTATTTTGGCAAGTGCTCTAGCCATTTTGATAGGACCTTACAGTCACGTACAAAGTCTTGTGATAGGAGTGTGCTACTTACTGCAAATTAGGGTTTGTCCCCAAGCTCCCCAGTCTTATATATTTCTTACACTCTGGAATTGAAGTGGAGCTGATTCACCAAAGTACATCTCCCAGAGGGCTGTTTCTCTTCATGCTCGTGGACCACGTACAAAGCTTTCTATTGCTGCTACCCCTTCTTGCCCTTTCAACTTTGTGGCCAACAGGCTGAGAGGGAGCATCATTCCCCACAGTAAATGTTCAGTGTACGCATGTGGTGGTTGGAATGAAAATGACCCCAAAAAGTTCATAAGTTTGAATACTTAGTTCCTAGTGGGTGGAAATTTTGGGAAGGATTAGGAGATCTGGTCCTGTTTGAGGAGGTGTGTCATTGGGGTAGGGCTTTGAAGTTTCAAAAACCCATGCCATTCCCCACTAACTCTCTCTGCCTAGTGCTTAAGGATCAATATATAATCTCCCAGCTACTGTTTCAGTGCCTTGACTGCCTGTGTGCTGCCACCCTCCCCACCATGATTATCATTGACTTACTCTCTAAAACTATATGCCCCAAATAAACCCTTTCTTCTATAAGTTGCGTTGCTCATGATGTCTTATGAAAGCAAAAGAAAAGCAATTAAGACAAGTGCACATTACTTTCCCTTTATCAGAACTCAAACTATCACAAATTAATTATGAATTAAGAACAATCTATGTTGATTTTTTTGAGTGTGTGTGATTGGATTATCATTTAAAAAGATTATTTAAAAAAGATTTCCATGCATTATTGAAGCCTTTTATTATCCCAGCAATTCCATTTCTAGGCCCATACTAAAGCAGAATGAAATACGTATGTACAGTTTGCACACAGATATCTCTATCATCATGATTCACAATAGCAAAAGTTTGGAAAGAGTTCAAATGCTCAATTTAATTGATGAATAGATTAAAAACACACTTTTATACAATGCAGTATTTTCATTCAAGAGCAGAAAGCAGTGATCCACAAATACATTTTTCAGCAGAGAAGGAAGTGTGAGAAGCCAGACCATGAAGTTTATTATACTGTATGATTCCATTTGTATAAAATATCCATAGTTGACAAATCCGTGACTCCAAAAGGTGGATCAGTAGCTGGTTATGGCTGTGGAGGCTGGGAGAATGGGGAATGACTTCTAAAGGGCCTGGGGTTTGTTTCTGGAGTATAGGAAATGTTCTAAAATTCACTGGGGGAATAATTGCACAGTTTAAATATGTTCTTTAAATGGGTCAATTTTTAGGGCATGAATTATATCTTTATAATCTATTTCCCACCAAAAAAGAAAATCTTTCTTGATGAGGTTAGAGGCCAGAATACAAGTTAAAAGTGGCACAGATCCCCAGAGTCCACCAGCACATGAACAGATAATAAAAATATTATATATATAGATTTTATTCAAACTAACATTTTAGGCAGGATATATATAGATTTTATTCAGCTATAAAAAAGGAATGTTTAGATAAGTGAATAGAAGTAAGAAAAATGTACTGAGTACAAAACCCACACCCAGAAAGACAAATCTGTCTTCTAGCATTTTATATTGTAGGGAAGTAGAGAAGGGCCATTGAGACAGGGTATGCCTTAAAGTAGCGGGCATTGCAGAGAACAGGTGATAAGAAAATAGATGGGAAAACTAGGGTCTTTTGAGTAGGAATGGTGTAGCAGAGTGGAGAGGTAAGAGAGAAAGGAGAGAAGGTCAGCCTAGTGCAGGGTACATGAAAATGCCATACAGACACATACTACTTTGTAAGCCAACGACAGTTTAAATTAGAAGGGGGATATTGTGTAGGGATAGTTAATGATGTGCCCAGAACTCATGGCCAGAGAAGCTCCAGATCCCTGGCCCCAAACTGTACAGTCTCTTGTTATTCTTCTTAGTCGTTCATGGTATCTAGTTGACAAAAACTTACTGCTGAAGATATCACACATTTTAATAGCAAGAAACAGAGACAACATGGAGTGGAGCTGGAATCTTCTTTCTTATGGGCTAGCTTTCACAATGCTGTGTAGTAAGAGGAGTGAGCTGCATTTCCGGTGCCCAGCTAGCTTAACTCCTGTAATAATTACACAGAAACTGTATTTATTTAAAATACAGCCTGGCCCATTAGTTCTAGCCTCTTATTGGCTAACTTTCACATCTTGATTCAACCCATTTCTAATAATCTGTATGTCACCACGAGGTTGTGGTTTACCGGGAAAGATTCAGCATGTCTGACCTTGAAGCTTCATGGTGGTGGCTCTCTCTGTCTTCTTCCCAGCATTCTGTTCTCTTTTCCCCACCTATCTAAGTCCTGCCCTATCAAAAGACCAAGGCAGTCTCTTTATTAACCAATGAAAGCAATCCAAATACAGAAGAACCTCCTACACCAATGCTGAAAAGTCCCATGCAGGCTGTTCAGTCTTACCCATCTGTGTGAACCGTAAAAGCTTCAAAACTAACATTTTAGGTAGGATATACACACTGGGGAAATAGTGGTATAGGAGGCCCTTTTGTTTGTGTGTTGCTTTCATTGGTTAATTAATAAAGAAACTGCTTGGCCTGATAAGGCAGAACTTAGGTAGGTGGAAAAGACCGAACTGAATTCTGGGAGGAAGAAAGCAGAGTGAGAGAGCTGCCATGGAGACACCAGGTCAGACGTGCTGAATCTTTTCCTGTAAGCCATGACCTCGTGGTGAACACAGATTAATAGAAATGGGTTAAAACAAGATGTGAGAGTTAGCCAATAGGAGGCTAGAGCTAATGGCCAAGTAATGTTTTAATTAATACAATTTCTGTGTGATTATTTCAGGTGTAAGCTAGCCGGGCGCCCGGGATGAGAAGCAGCCCGCTCCTCCTGTTACAGAATGGGCCCATGCTCCCTGTAATAAAATAGTGACATGGCTATTATGGAGTCAACAACTCACTGATTAAGTATGAGGCCCAATCTATATGAGAGAACTCATGCCTGGTAATCTCAAAAGCTGAGTAAGTCTTATGAAGAAATTTATTAGTGCAGATTACCTAAATTGTTATGGCCCCAAGTTGTTTCTGTATATCTTTTGTATACCCACAAACAAATGCTATTCTCAGTCTAGTCTTTTCTTGTAGTATACAGAGAAACATAACTGCTTGGTGCTGAGAGCAAGTGATGCTTGAGCACTTATCCCTAAACAGGAGACTTATATGCCCCTGTCTGAGGTTTCAGAAACATGTTGTGTGAGCCATATAAAAGCCAGAAGATAGAAAAGCTGTGAAATGTGAAATACTGTCTTCTGGAAATAACACAGAGGAAGCAGTCATGATCTCTCAGCAGATGCGGCTACCTCAATGGCCTACACAGCACTGTGCTATCCACATTCAATTGTAGAGTAGAGAGGCTCAAAATGCCCAGCTCCTCTCTTCTGAATTATTGACTGCATGACTCTATTGGAGGGTAGACAGTGTTTTCAGTTGTGTATTCACCTGTGAGTCCTTTAGATGCCAATGGACATCTCCAAACTCATAGTCACAAGGATGGCCACTAGTTAAATTCAAGAAGTCATAAGCAAAGGACATGAATAGGGGAAAGGGACTTGGAGCAAAGAAGGATGGTAAATAGGTAGGTGGCAGAGAGCAGAGGGCGACAGAAATCAGAATGCCTTACATATAGGTATGGAAATTTTGAAGAAACAGTTATTAAAATTTATTTTTAAAAAGAAAGAAAACAGGGCTAAATTATTTTCCAGGTTTCTCCAATGTTAGCGTGCACTTGATTACTTAAAGGAGTTACTAGGTGTATGTGGATGGATGGGCCAAACTTCCCTGTCCCTAAAATGGAGATTACATGGCTTTAAATGTTCACTGCTATATGAAATACCTGATCGCACTTGATTTATCAGTATCATTTTTAAGACAGAGCAAAGCAGACCTCTGTTGTTTTCTAAATGGTTGTCGGATCTATTTTCTTACAAAAATCACATTTTGGTAAAACTACACATAGGCAAAGGGGCTGCTTGAGTTCTGAGTATTGGATATTGTAAAGTATCCAGCATTCTTTAAATGAAGGCTGGGCTGGTAAAAATTGTCCTTTTACCTCTCTTTTCCATGCCTCCTACCTTCTGGGAAGACACTGGCTCATATAGATGCTCAGTGTGGCGTGGTGCTTTGGTTATTCCACACTTGAAGAATGGTCCTGAGAGTCATTTTTATAGAAGAAACAGCTGGGATTTTTTGTTTATTTGTTGTTGTTTAAGCCTGTCTCTATAATCTTAGGTGGACCACACATATCCTAAATTATCTTCAAATGTAAAGTAGGAGACGAAAGGACTAAGTACCAGAAGTCACATCAGTAACATCAGGAATTTGCTAAGGATGTGGAAGGTTGATTCTCTCAGACTGATTCAGGCAGGATGTGTGTTTTAGTGTGATCTCCAGGTCATTGGGGTTGGATAAGCTCCATTCTTGAGAGGCGCTATGCAGGAATAGAGCATCCAAGTCTAAAAATACTATGTATGATGTCACAGTGCTATATACAAATCCCATGAAGTTTTAATGCATCATGGCACTTTTCTTGAGTTAGTTTTGAAAGTAGATTGTATTATCTACTAATTGTATTGTCTCTATTATATTTATTATGCTGTATTATATTAAATGAGTGGTGATAATGTATAAGATGATAAAACTGCTAACACTACTCCTACAATTATTAGAGTGAGCCACTATGTTTGAGTACATAGTATAAGAGTACTCTTGAGCTATTTTTGTGTGTAGTTGTATATGTGTGTGAACATGTTTGTGCTCTCTCTCTCTCTCCGTGTGTGTGTGTGTGTGTGTGTGTGTGTGTGTGTGTGTGTGTGAGAGAGAGAGAGAGAGAGAGAGAGAGAGAGAGAGAGAATGTTGGTCAGGGTTTAATGTGTCTTCCTAATTTCTATCCACCTTTGCTTCCCCTTTTAAGATAATTCTGTCACTAAACATGGAGCTAACCGATGCAGGTAGGCTGGCCAGTGAGTCTCAGTTATCTACCTGTCTTTGTCTCCAGCACTGGGATTGAAGTGCACACCACCATGCCCTGATCTTTTCCATGGGTTCTGGGGATTGAAGTGCATACCAGCATGACCTGATATTTTTCATGGGTTATAAGGATTGAACTCAGGTCCTCATGCCTTTTTAGCAGATACTTTACCAGGCCTTCTTCATGTCACAGCTTCAATTTATTTCTCATCTGCTTTTCACCTCAAAAATAATAAAGTATGTCTCCAGTTCATGAGCTAAAGTTTCAATGAATCAAACATAGTGCCAAAGCCATAGCAATGTAGCTTGGGAACCAAAAGCAATTTTTAATTCACGAAATGTTCTTCAACCTCTAGAATTCTGACCACTTCAGAAATTACAGAGTCAGCCATATAAATAGTTAAGCTTCCCAGAAAACAAATTCTGATATTGAATCCATTATAAAGGGCTAAGGCAATTCCCTGGAAGAGATTCCACAGGGCAAAGGGGCATGACATCTTTTGTCACCGTTTTGGGGATTGAGACAAGTGTAGATAACATGGAATGCACCAGGGAATCCTTTATATGTAATGTGGGGGGGCAGATAACCCTATGAGGAAGATAAAATCTTCCCACTAAACCCTTTGAAAATCTTTTCTTTTATTTAAACCTTGGTTTCAGTTTTTTATAAGACATCGCATAATAATCCTAGATTCACTTTCTGAACATAGTGGTCAGCCAAATTGTGTTTTTCTCAAGATTATTTTCTTTCTTGTGTTATTTCTTAGGCTTACAATTTTGACATAGCTTTTCATATCTAGATTTGTTTTATATATATGCACTTGTTTTTCCTCCCTGCCTGGGACCACATGGCTCCCTATCTGAGTAGCTTTAAATGGGCCTCCTTTGCTCTCTGGGTTACAGTTGGATTTACTCAGTATTGCACTTGAGAGTAGATGGCTAGAAAGGGTACAGTTCTCATTAACTTCACACTCTCTCTTCTGGGCTACAAATTCAAGAGTTCCTCCACCCGATAGCATATCTTCAGTTGCATAATATTTTATATTATATATTCAGACCGTTCCAAGTTCCTTTAAGCCCTTTGAAAAGAATGAACCTCTTGCTCCTGAAACTCTGCCTTATTTTCACTTAATCCCACAATCATTATTAATCCTTTACGAAACTCTTTTCAGCTTCCTCATGTGGTTATAACATTTAAGTCCTGTTTAGACATTAACTGATCATTTACTAAAATGTGATCAAATGCATTTAAATTAAGCTATTATTCAAATTACTCACTATATTGTTTAAATTTCTTCTCATACATTTTTTTTTATGTCCAGGGGTGTTATATATATATTCCTGGATGGGATCAATGCTGTGAAGCTAATGTGAATGTTTGCACTCAAGAGAAATGGACAGGGAATAAATTAAAGCCCTGAGACATATTTATTTTTCTAATTTAAGAAATATGGAGCTATGAGGTTGGTCATCATTTCAGGAACATTCCTGTGAACTGTAGTCATAGAAGTTCTCCAGGATTTAAGAGGAAGTGGAGACTGTAGAGAAAGAGAGGATATTATCATAAAGAATGCAACCAAGATATTTTATGCTATTTGTGGCTATTGTGAAGGGTGATGTTTCTCCTATTTCTTTCTCAGCCCATTTATCATCTGTGTAAAGGAGGGCTACAGATTTTTTGAGTTAATCTTGTATCATGCTACATTACAGAAAGTGTTTATGGGTTGGAGAAGTTCCTTGGTAGAATTTTTGGGGTTGCTTATGTAAACTATCTTATCATCAGCAAAAAGTGAGAGTTTGACTTCTTTTCCAATTCATATTCCCTTGATCTCTTTTTATTGTCTTATTGCTCTAACTAGGACCATCCCCCTACTCCCACCTCTATCCCCACCCCCGTATTTCCAACTTTTGCCTGGCAATCTTGTTTGCTTCCAATTTCCAAGAGGAGATATATATATATATATATATATATATATATATATATATATGATTTTTGAGTTCACCTTGATATTTGGCATCTCTGGGCTTGTGAGCTATAAACTTAGTGTCCATTTTTTATGGCTAGGGTCCACTAATGAGTGAGTACATACCATAATCCTATTTTTGTGTTTGGGTTACCTCACTCAGGATAGCGTTTTCTTTCTATCCATTTGCATGCAAAATTCAAGATGTCATTATTTTTTTTACCGCTGAGTAGTACTGTAATGTGTATATATTCCACACTTTCTTGATCCATTCTTCCATTGAGGAGCACCTAGGTTGTTTCCAGGTTCTGGCTATTACAAATAATGCTGCTATGAATGTATTTGCACAAATGCTTTTGTAGTATGATTGGGCATCTCTTGGGTATATTCCCAAGAACTACATTGGATATATATGGAGAGAGTGGACAACCTTGTCTTGTTCCTGATGTCAGTGGAATCACTGGGAGTTTTTTCCTATTTAGTTTGATGTTGTCTGTTGGCTTGCTGAATATTGCCTTTATTATGTTTAGGTATGTTCCTCGTATCCCTGCTCTCTCCAAAACCTTTATCATGAAGGGATATTGTATTTTGTCAAAAGCTTTTTCAGCATCTAATGAGATGATCATGTGGTTGTTAATTTTCAGTTTGTTTATATGGTGGATTATGTTGACAGATTTTCATATGTTTAACCATCCAGGCATATCTGAGATGAAGTTGACTTGATCATGGTGGATGACGGTTCTGATGTGTTCTTGGATTTGATTTGTCAGTATTTTATTCAGTATTTTTGCATCGATGTTCATGAGTGAGATTGGTCTGTAATTCTCTTTCTTAATAATGTCTTTATGTGGTTTGGGTATCAGGGTAATTGTAGCCTCATAAAAAGAGATTGGCAATGTTCCTCCTGTTTCTATTGTGTGGAACAATTTGAGGAGTATTTGGAATTAGTTCTTTGGAAATTTTGTAGAATTCTGAACTGAAACCATCTGCTCCTGGGCCTTTTTTGGTTGGAAGACTTTTGATGACTGTTTCTATTTCTTTCTTTTTATTCAATATTCTTTTATTTTTTCCATTGAAAAAAAAATTTACATTATCTCCCCTTCTCCCAGTCCCCTCCCGCTCCCCCCTCCTCCCTCCTGCTGCTTCCTTAAAAGAGGGCATGGTGCCCTGCCCTGTGGGAAGTCCAAGGCCCTCCCCACTCCATCTCGGCCTAGGAAGGTGTGCATCAAAATAGACTAGGTTCCCAAAAAGATAATACATGCAGAAGAGATAGGTCCTAGGGCCATTGTTGATGGCTTCTTAGTCTGCCCCCATTGGCAGCCACATTCAGAGTCCAGTTTGATCATATGCTCATTCAGTCCTGGTCAAGCTGGATTTGGTGAGCTCCCATTAGATCAGGCACACTGTCTCAGTGGGTGGTCCAGCCCCTCATGGTCCTAACGTCCTTGCTCATCTTCTCCCACCTTCTGCTCTTTGACTGGACCTTTGGAGCTCAATCCATTGCCCTGATGTGAATGTGGGTCTCTGTCTCTATCTCCATCCATTGGACGAAATTTCTATGGTGGTGATCAAGATATTCATCAATGTGACTATGGGACAATGCTAGTTCTCGCACCCTCTCCTCTGAAGCCCAAGGACCTAGCTGGGGACATCCCTGTGGACACCTGGAATCTCCTCTAGAGACAAGTATCTTGCCAGTCCTAAAATGCCTCCAATAATGTAGGTATCTTATTCCCTTCTCCAATATCCACTTTCCTCCATCTCCACCCTCCCACTCCCCCAAGCTCTCCCCAGTACTTCCCTTCTCCCTTCCCCTTCTCCCATCCCCCTACTCCCACCTCTATCCCCACCCCCGTATTTCCAACTTTTGCCTGGCAATCTTGTTTGCTTCCAATTTCCAAGAGGATATATATATATATATATGATTTTTGAGTTCACCTTGCTATTTGGCATCTCTGGGCTTGTGAGCTATAAACTTAGTGTCCTTTTTTATGGCTAGGGTCCACTAATGAGTGAGTACATACCATAATCCTATTTTTGTGTTTGGGTTACCTCACTCAGGATAGCGTTTTCTTTCTATCCATTTACATGCAAAATTCAAGATGTCATTATTTTTTTACCGCTGAGTAGTACTATAATGTGTATATATTCCACACTTTCTTGATCCATTCTTCCATTGAGGGGCACCTAGGTTGTTTCCAGGTTCTGGCTATTACAAATAATGCTGCTATGAATGTATTTGCACAAATGCTTTTGTAGTATGATTGGGTATATTCCCAAGAGTACTATTGCTGGATCCTGAGGTAGGTTGATTCCCAATTTCCTGAGAAACCACCACACTGATTTCCAAAGTGGTTGGACAAGTTTGCATTCTCACCAGCAATGGATGAGTGTTCCCCTTACTCCACATCCTCTCCAGCATAGGCTATCATTGGTGTTTTTGATTTTAGCCATTCTGACTTGTGTTAGATGGTATCTCAAAGTTGTTTTGATTTCCATTTCCCTGATCGCTAAGGAAGTTGAACATGACCTTAAGTATCTTTTGGCCATTCAAACTTCTTCTGTTGAGAATTCTCGGTCCAGATCATTACCCCATTTTTAATTGGGTGATTTAGCATTTTAACGTCTAGTTTCTTGAGTTCTTTGTATATTTTGGAGATCAGACCTTTGTCCGATGTGGGGTTAGTGAAGATCTTTTTCTTCAGTTAACTAAAAGGTTAGTAAGGATGCATTTTTGTCTTAATGACAGTGTCCTTTGCTTTACAGAAGCTTCTCAGTTTTAGGAGGTCCCATTTATTCATTATTGCTCTTATTGTCTGTGCCACTGGGGTTTTACATAGGAAGTTGTCTCCTGTGCCCATGTATTGCAGGCTACTTCCCACTTTCTCTTCTATTAGGTTAAGTGTGGTCAGATTTATATTGAGGTCTTTAATCCATTTGGATTTGAGTTTTGTGCATAGAGATAGATAAGGATCTATTTTCATTCTCCTACAGGTTGACATCCAGTTATGCCAGCACCATTTGTTAAAGATGCTTTCATTCTTCCATTGTGTACCTTTAGCTTCTTTGTCAAATATGAGGTGTTCATAAGTTTGTGGATTAATATCCAGGTCTTCGATTCGATTCCATTGGTCAACAGCCAATACCAAGCTGTTTTCATTACTGTAGTTCTGTAATAGAGTTTGAAGTAAGGGATGGTAATGTCTCCTGAAGTTCCTACTTGATCATAATGGATGATTTTTTTTGATGTGTTCTTGGATTCTGTTTGCCAGTATTTTATTGAGAATTTTTGAATTGATGTTCATGAGTGAGATTGGTCTGTAATTCTCTTTCATGGTTGCATCATTGTGCGGTTTTGGTATCAGGGTAACTGTAGCTTCATAAAAAGAGTTTGGCAATGACCCTTCTGTTTCTATTATGTGAAATACCTTAAGGAGTATAGGTATTAGCTCTTCTTGGAAGTTTTGGTAGAATTCTGTATTAAAACCATCTGGTCCTGAGCTGTTTTTGTTTGGGAGGTTTTGATGACAGCTTCTATTTCCTCGCGACTTATAGGTCTATTTAAATTGTTCACCTGGTCTTGATTTAATTTCGGCATATGGTATATATCTAAAAAGCTGTCCATTTCTTTTACATTTTCCCATTTTGTGGCATACAGGCTTTTGTAGTAATTCTTATTGATTCTCTGAATTTCCTCAGTGTCTGTTGTTATGTCCCCCTTTTCATTCCTGGTCTTGTTAATATGAGTATTCTCTCTCTGCCTTTTGATTAGTTTGGATAGGGGTTTGTCGATCTTGTTGATTTTCTCAAGGAACCAGCTCTTTGTTTCATTGATTCTTTGGATTGTTTTCTGTGTCTCTATTTTGTTGATTTTAGCCCTTAGTTTGACTATTTCCAGTCTTCTACTTTTCCTGGGTGAGTCTGCTTCTTTTTTTTCTAGAGCTTTTATGTGTGCTGTTAAATCCCTAATGTGTGCTTTCTCTGTTTTCTTTATGTGGGCACTAAGTGCTATGAACTTTCCTCTTAGTACTGATTTCATAGTGTCCCATCGGTTGGGGTATATTGTGTCTTTATTTTCAAAGAAGACTTTAATTTCTTCATGTATTTCTTCCTTTTCCCAGGAGTGGTTCAGTTTGACTGTTCAGTTTCCATGAGTTTGTAGGCTTTTTGGGGGTAGAATTGTTGTTAAATTCTAACTTTACTCCATGATGATCTGATAAGACACAGGTGGTTAGTCCAATATTTTTTATTTGTGGATGTTTGCTTTGATACCGAGTATGTGATCAATTTTCGAGAAGGTTTCATGAGATGCTGAGAAGAAGGTATATTCTTTCCTGTTTGTGTGGAATGTTCTATAGATGTCTATTAAGTCCATTTGATTCATTACATCTGTTAGTTCTCTTATTTTTCTGTTAAGTTTCTGTCTGGTTGACCTGTCCATTGTTGAGAGAGGAGTGTTGAAATCTTCTACTATTAGTGTGTGGGGTTTGATGTGTGCTTTGAGTTCTAGTAATGTTTCCTTTACATATGTGGATGCTTTTATATTAGGGGCATATATATTCAGGATTGAGACTTCATCCTGATGGATTATTCCGTTTAAGAGTATAAAATGTCCATCTCCATCTCTTCTGATTGATTTTAGTTTGAAGTCGATTTTGTTTGATATTAGTATAGCCAAACCCACTTGATTCTTATGGACCTTTGATTGAAAAACCTTTTCTCAACCCTTTATTCTGAGATAATGTCTGTCTTTGTGGTTGAGGTGTGTTTCTTGTAAACAACAGAATGTTGAATCCTGTTTTGTATCCATTCTATTAACCTGTGCCTTATTATAGGTAAATTGAGTCCATTGATATTAAGTGATATTAATGACCAGAGGTTATTAACTGTGGTTATTTTTTTAGGGTTGTAGTGTTTGTGTGTTTCCGTTCTTTGAGTTGTGCCAGTGGAGGCCTGTTAGATATCTGTGTTATTATGGATGTTGTTTGCTTCCTTTAGATGTTGTTTTCCTTTTATTACTTTCAGTAAGGCTGGGTTTATGGCTATGTATTGCTTAAATTTGTTTTTATCCTGAAATACCTTGTTTTCTCCATTGATGGTGAATGAAAGCTTTGCTGGGTATAGTAGTCTGGGCTTGCATCCATGGTCTCTTAGTGTCTTCAGCACATCTATCCAAGACCGTCTGGCTTTCATGGTTTCCATAGAGAAGTCAGGTATAATTCTCATAGGTTTACCTTTGTATGTTATTTGGCCTTTTTCCTTTGCAGCTCTTAGTATTCTTTCTTTATTCTGTATGTTGTGTTTTGATTATTATATGGCGAGGGGATGTCTTTTTTTGATCCAGTCTATTTGGTGTTCTGTATGCTTCTTGTGCCTTCATAGGCATATCCATCTTTCAGTTGGGAAAGTTTTCTTCTATAATTTTGTTGAATATATTTTCTGGGCCTTTGAGCTGTGCTTCTTCTCCTTCTTCTACCCCTATTATTCTTAGGTTTGGTCTTTTTATGGTGTCCCAGATTTCCTGGATGTTTTGTGTTAAGATTTTGTTTGATTTGTTGTTTTCTTTGATCAATGAGTTTATTTTCTCTATAGTATCTTCAGCGTCTTAGATTCTTCTATCTCTTGTAGTCTGTTGGTTATACTTGTCTCTGCAATTCCTGTTTGTTTACCCAGATTTTCTAACTTCAGCCTTCCCTCGGTTTGTGTTTTCTTCATTGCCTCCTTTGGTGTGGGAGAATTGTCTGTATTCTGCCAATCATGATTTAAATAAATGCTGATTGGCCATTAGGCAGGATGTACGGGGTGCGACAACCAGACAGGAAGTAGAGGCGGAGCAAGGATAATAGAATTCTGGGAAGGAGGAAGGTCTCTTGGCAGACCTTCCTGGATCATCAAAGAAGCAGGATGTGACATGCCCCACTGAGAAAGGTACTGAGCCATGTGGCTAACATAGATAAGAATAATGGGCTATATACATTACAAGAGCTAATACGAAGCTTGAGCAAATGGGCCAATCAGTTTATAACTTAATGTAGACTCTCTGTGTGATTTTTCTCTGGGACTAAATGGCTCGGGGACCGGGCAGGACAGAAACCCCAACAAGCAGCCCAGCCCTCATGCTACACTCCACTTCAGTTTTTAAGTCTTGAACTGTTTCTATTACCTGTTTGATTGCTTTTTCTTGTTTTTCTAGGGTATCTTTGAGGAATTTATTCATGTCTTTTAACTTTTTGTTAGTTTTCTCATCCCTTTCTTCAAAGGAGTTTTTCACCTCTTCTTTAAAGCTCTCTATCACTTTCATAAAGTTACGTTTAAAGTCGATTTATTCTACTTCTTCTGGGTTAGGTTGCTCAGGTTTTCCTGTTGAGTGCTTATTGGTTTCTGGTGTTATCATGTTGCTTTTCAAGTTGTTGGAGGAATTCATGGATTGGTGCCTACCCATCTCTTCCTTTGATTGCAGTCAAGGGAGTCTCAGTGGGTTGGGACCTCCCAGGGTGGCTTGTACACACTCACCCCTCTGGATAGCTGATCTCAGTGCAGGAAGAGGAAGTTCTGTCTGGACTTCTGGTCCTTCTGGACCTCCGATCTTAGCACAGGAAGAGAGAGTCCTGGGCTTCCAAGGCCCCACAGAGGAAAGGGCAATCTTGCAGGTAGGGGTGCAGGGTCGTGTGGAACAAAGAGGCCCGTGGGGACCTTACCACCAGGCGTGCACAACCTTACCAGTCTGCACCTCTGATCTCAGCACAGGAAGAGAGAGTGCTGGGGTTCCAAGGCCCCACAGAGGAAAGGGCAATCTTGCAGGGGGGGTGCAGGGTCCCTGTTTCTATTTCTTTTGCAGTTACAGGTTTATTTAATTTGTTTATCTGGTCTTGATTTAATTTTGGTAAGTGATATTTATCCAGAGAGTTGTCCATTTCCTTTAAGTTTTCCAATTTTGTGGAGTACAGGTCTTCAGAATATGACCTGATGATTCTCTGGATTTCCTCTGTATCTGTTATGTCCCTTTTTCATTACTGATTTTGTTAATTTGGATATTCTCTATCTGTCTTTTGGTTAGTTTGGATAAAGGTTTGTCTATTTTGTTGATTTTCTTGAAGAACCAACTCTTTGTCTCATTGATTCTTTTTATTGTTTTCTTTGTTTCTATTTTGTTGATTTCAGCTCTCAATTTGATTATTTCCTGCCGTCTAGTTCTCTTAGGTGAGTTTGCTTCTTTTTGTTCTAAAATTTTCAAATCTTCTGTAATTCACTAGTGTGGGATTTTTCCAGCTTCTTTATGTAGGTATTTAATGCTATGAACTTTCCTCTTAACACTACTTTCATTGTGTAACATAAATATGAGTATGTTGTGTGGTCATTTTCATTGAATTTTAGGAAGTCTTTAATTTTTCCCTTTATAGCCAAAACAATCCTGTACAATAAAGGAACTTCAGAACCCTTCACAACCCCTGACTTCAAACTCTACTACAGAGCTACACTATTGAAAGCAGCCTGGTATTGGCATAAAAACAGACAGGAGGGCCGGAACCAAATCGAAGACCTGGATATTAATCCATACTCCTACGAACACATGATTTTTGACAAAGAAGCAAAAAATATAAAATAGAAAAAGGAAAGCATATTTAACAAATGGTGCTGGCATAACTGGAAATCAACATGTAGAAGAATGAAAATAGATCCATATCTATCACCATGCACAAAACTCAAGTCCAAATGGATCAAAGACCACAATATAAAACCAGCCACACTGAACCTCATAGAAGAGGAAGTAGAAAGTACACTTCAATGCATTGGCACAGGAGACCACTTCATAAATATAACCCCAATAGCATAAACACTGAGAGAAACAATTAATAAATGGGACCTCCTAAAACTTAAAAGCTTCTGTAAAGCAAAGGATACCCCCATCAACAAGACAAAATGGCAGCCTACAGAATAGGAAAAGATCTTCACCAACCCCACATCAGACAAAGGTCGGATCTCCAAAATATACAAAGAACTCGAGAAATTGGTCTTCAAAAGAACAAATAATCTAATAAAAAGATGGAGTAGTGACCTAAACAGAGAATGCTCAACAGAGGAATGTAAAATGGCTGAAAGACACTAAAGGAAATGCTCAACATCCTTAGTCATTAGAGAAATGCAAATCAAAACAACTCTGAGATTTTATCTTACACTGGTAACTATGGCCAAGATCAAAAACACTGATGACAATTTATGCTGAAGAGGATGTGGGGTAAAGGGAACACTCCTGCATTGCTAGTGCAAGCTGGTCCAGCTCCTTTGGATATCTGTATGGTGATTTCTCAGAAAATTTGGAAACAACCTTCCTCAAGACCCAGCAATACCACTTTTGGATATATATTCAAAGGATGCTCAATCATACCACAAGGACATGTGCTCAACTATGTTCTTAGCAGCATCATTTGTCATAGCCAGAACCTGGAAACAACCTAAATGCCCTTTGATCAAATAATGGATAAGGAAAATGTGGTATATTTCACAATGGCATACTACACAGCAGAAAAAATAAATAATGCCATCTTGAAATTTGCAGGCAAGTGGATGGAGCTAGAAAATATTAAATTAAGTGAGGTAACCCAGACACAGAAAAACAATTATCATATGTATTCACTCATAAGTGGTTTTTAAACACTTTTTAAATTTTTAAAGCAAAGAAAACCAGCTTACAAATCACAATCCCAGAGAACCTAGATAACAATGAAGCTCCTAAGAGAGACATACATGGATCTAATCTACATGGGAAGTAGAGAAAGACGAGATCTCCTGAATAAACTGGGAGCATGGGGATTATGGGAGAGGGTAGAAGGGGAAGGGAGAGGCAGAGAGGGAAGCAGAGATAAATGTATAGCTCAATAAAATCAATTAAAAAGAGAATGCAACCAAGAAACAAAGTAAAAGAAACAAAATGTCTTCACTGTAAAATGTCTAATGCAGGAGAGAGATAGCTGGGATGCAACTGCTGAGAGGTCAATTTTCCAGTATCTCTGAATGTAGATGTTGGCTGTCAGAACATACAAGTCCTTCTGGAAAAAAGACAGACCTAGGCCATGTCAGGCAGCAGATGATGCCATGAATTTAAAGGATTAAGAGGAGCCAACAAAAGAGGAGGTAATGGTGTGGTGATGAGAGTGAGCCAGTGTGAGAGAAGATGACATGTAGGAACCATCTGTCCAAATGCCAAGACCAAGCACAATGATGAAAAGGTTGTCTGATTTATGTCCCATAGAAATGATTGTACTATGCATTGGTCATAAGGTCCACTGTCTGGGCAGTAGTTTTTATCTGGTTCAAAGAAAATGAAAAAATAGAAAGTGGAATTTCTCAAACAGGAACAGTGTGAGACATTTTCCCTGAGCAGTTTAAATTTAATTTATGTGAGTGTGGGTATGTGTGCATGCACATATGCATATGCATGCCAACCCTCGTGCAAGCACATGTACTTGTACATGTGTGTGCACATGCCATGCAAAGATTAGAGGTCAGCACTCGGTGTCCTCCTCAATTACTCTCTACCTTATTATCTGAAACAAAGTCTCTTGCATTGAGCCTGATGCTCCAATTTGACTAGAATGGCTGGTCAGTGAATTTTAGGGACTCTCTTGTTCCCAAAAGGGACATCTCCTTAAATTTTCAGTTGCATGCTGACACTCATGGCATTTTTATATTGGACCTGTGTGAAAAGCACTTTAACAACAAAGTCATCTTTCAAGGCTAATTTCATTGTTTTATGAAACATGTTTTTTCATTTATTTAATGCATGAGTGTACTGTGCTGTGGGATAATGCTCTTGTACACTGTAAAGATTTGTCAGTTTTACTAGTTTAATAAAACGCTGATTGGCCAGTAACCATTCAGGAATTATAGGTGGGGAAACCAGACTAAGAGAATTCTGGGAAGAGGAAAGACAGACACACAGTCCACAGCCAGATGCAGAGAAAGCAAGATGAGAATGCTTTACTGAGAAAAGGTACCAAGCCACATGGCTAAACATAGACAAGAGTTATGGGTGAATTTAAGTTATAAGAGCTAGTTAGTAATAAGTCTGAGTAACAGGCTAATACATTTATAATTAAGATAAGCCTCTTTGTGTTTATTTGGGACTGAATGGCTGCAGGACTGGGTAGAACAGACACTTCTGCAAACAGTACTGTGGTCTGAAATTCACTAGTATAGGAACATAAAATCAGTCACTGTCAGAGCCTAAGTAAAACTCTGTGTGCTCTGCATCTGGAGCTAGCTGTGCCAAGCATCTGCTTCTTTAGGCCAAAGAGTCACTTTCCTACCTCATCATGGGACAGAGAACCAGTCAAAAGCAGTCAGCACAGATACAATAATTCAGACAATTAAGAAAAATGTTGACTTGTGCACCCGAGACTTAAAAGGATAGGGCTATGAACTGGAAAGTAGAAAAAGTAGAGGAAGTCTTTAAAGAGACTGTATTAGGACTGCAATCTGTGGCCAATAAAGTTAATAAGGTGAAACCACATATTTTAAACTCACATTAACCATATGCACTTACAAAGTTATACCTCACAGCTCCCTTCTGCTCCAGCAAATCTCAGCCAAACATCAAAATGTATTTAACATACATACATGATTAAATACAATGATTAAATCAGGAAAGTTGACTTTAGAATTATAATACATAAAAATCACCCAGGAGTGACATGTAAAACAGATTATTGGAGTCATCTCTAGGGATTCTGATTCAGTCAGGCTGAAGTAGAACTCAGGAGCATGTACTGTAATAGTCATCCCTGCAGGCTGGCATGGGACCTTATTCTGTTGATGCACTGACTAACTGTAGCTTTGACCTAAGTCTGCCACAGGCAAAATGACCCCAGGAGAAAATGGGTATATGTGGCTGATGTGCGAACATGGCTAGTTATGAAAGTTGATCATCATAACTGCATTCCCCCCTACTTTTCTCTCTTTCTACTTAATCTGGGTTGTGCAGTTCATCTTATTGTTCCTCTGAACCCACTTTAGAGTTTAATTCACAAAGTCATATAATATGGTGTGGATGGGAATAATCCTTCTATGATATTTAGAAGGTGTAGGCAGAGACTGCTAGTTTGTTTCCTGACTACCCAGAACTGAAATAATCACATAGAAACTATATTAACTAAAACACTTCTTGGCCTCTTTGCTCAGGATTCTTAACTAACTCTTACACCTTAAATTAACCAATTTCTATTATTCTGTGTTTTCCCCCAAGACTGTGGCTTACCAGGTAATGTTCCAGTGTCTTTCTCCTTCAGCAACTACATGGTATCTCCTTGACTTTGTCTACTCACTCTGTCTATAGCTCTTCCAGCCTGGCTATATTCTGCCCTGCTATAGGCTGTAGTAGCTTTTGTATTAACCAATGGTAATAAAACATATTCACAGCATACAGAGGGGAATCCCACATCAAGAAGGCATATTTTCAGAACATGATTAAGGTTAGATAAAGCCATTAGAGGGCACTATCATAGTATAATCTTTGTGGACATGAACAAAAACACCCATGCTGCCTCTTGCCCAGTGTCACTTGGTCTGCCAAGTAGAAAAGCAGTTGAGGAACCTAGAATTTGTATATACCAAACTGTGAACCAAATAAATGCTTCTATTTTTTAAAATAAGGTAACTTGTCTTGGGTATTTCACTACAGTCATAAAAATAGACTAATTCAGTTACCCTAGCCTTACCTACCCCTTTATCAAGTCACTCTTGGATCATTAGATAGTATGTCATTGGAGATGTCTAAAATAATTATTTGATAGAGTTACATCATCCAATCTGCTATAGGATAACTGATTTTCCCATATAATTTCATTCCCTTCTGTACAAGGCATTTGTTTACTTAAAATTATGAGATGAAAGCCAGATCCTTGACTTGCTATTTAAACACATCTAAAATCTAGCCTTTCTTTATCCTCCAGGATTCTTTTCTTCACTTTAAAATTATCTTCTTCAGAAGTATATTATGAGCTTTATGATTGCTGATAAACCAGTTATAAGGGAGGACACACCTACTTCATCTCTCCCCATTTCTCCCTGGAGATAGGGAGGAGGATATATGAAGATGAAGCTGTGAAAAACTGGTAAAAACTTGAGTTTTCTGTGTGCAAGGAAAAAAATTCTGCCCATTAATATTCATCAAGGCACATGATGTAAATATTTCTATTACAATTGATCAAGAGTGACCAACATGATGACATCAAGAATAGTTTGGAAGAATGCGATGGTTGCCTATGATAAGCCTTTATAAGTCTACTTAATGCACTCATGGGGCTAGGAATCACTTACTTCTCTTTGCATATACTGTAGTGATGTCTACTTACAAGAAACACTCCGTATACCTCCTCTAGAGTGATTAGTGATTATGGAATATTAGCATACATGCACATATTGTTCTGCCTGGGGGTGTCTACCTGGTTGGTAGGAAAATGGTTATTGTTGCATGACATATATTAAGAAATCCGGTAGTAGCTGCTAAAGTCTAATTTTTGAAATGTGTGTTGTACACTCTTGGTTATGTCAAGGTCCAATTCCTTTTCATCGGTGACTTACCTCTTCTTGTTGATCTTTATTATCTATACATCTTAATCACGAGGTTAATCTACCTGGTTCCTTGATGTATTGAGCCTCTGCAATGTCAGCTCACAGGCCTGTAGCTACCAACTCTGTCAGCTGGATAACAAGCTAGGATTTCTTCATCCCAAATCTAGGAGCTGAAGGAGAACTGAAAACAGGACTAACCTTTCATCTGCCAGTTCTCTCCTTTGTTCATTTCCTTTCTACCATGAGGTAAGATCACATGAGTTTTGAGTTGTTGAAAAGGTCTAGAGAGCTTCCTAGATTTCCCCTGACCAAGAGCCCCTAATCTGGGGTCCCTTGCTTGACCTACATGCTTAGTTCTAAACCTGACATCAGTATTCTTGTCTCTGTGGTGTCAACTTTCAGGGGGTTAGAAGGGCAATCTGATTTTCTGTCTCTTTTCCAGGGCTTTTATTTTCCTTGCTAAGAAGCTTGGATTTCCTTGTCCTTTATAGAGAATGTTTTTCTTATATTCTGAGTGCTTTCCACAAATGACTAGAGAGTGTATGAACCAAGAAACAAATTTATTATTTCCTTCCTCCACAGGTATAAACGAAGGGACAAAGGCAGTGACTAAATATTACATTAGGCTTTGATACTAGAACTCTGTAGAGACATAATGAAGACTAAGGTCTCTTAATATCTATTACATGAAGTCACATACACACTCTCCTTAGGTGGTTCAAGCAGCTACGAACAGAGGCAACTCCCCGGATGCTGATGGGCTGTCTCTCTCTTGACTGACACTTCTTTGTCTTGTTTCAGAAGGTCAAGAGGGTAGGTCTTTAAAATTTATATTTAAAATTTGTCCAGTTTTGAAGATTATAGTTGTAAAGTTGTAAGCTTTGGCATCTTTTCTGACATAGGGGATTCAGAGTTGATATCAATGGTGAAAAAGCAAAGAGAGGAAAGAAGGAGTGAAAAACCTTCATCCCTTAACATTTTGAACACCATTATACAGCTTGTTGAATTTTGAATCCAATATATACTTGCTGTTTTTTTCTCCATAGAAAGAAAAGTGGCATTTTGTTATTTGGCACAGTTACTCTGCTTAAAAATGACTATATTTTCTGTATTGTTGCTTTAGATATAGATGGCGTATATAGTTTTCCTTCCTATAAATACCTCCATGTGGTGTTTGGCAGAATCCCTTATTCTCATTGAACAGGAAGTGAGGCCCTATCTGCATGGTAGACTCACTTAGCTGTCTCTAATATGAAAGGCAGAGCTATAGTTGAATGAGACCCTAAAATTCGTATCTTGAAAACTTTATCTCCAGTGCAGTAAGGTTGGGAGGTAGTGTCTAATAGGAGGGTAGGAGGACTCCATCCTCATGAATGGGTCAATGATGTCAAAACAGGGACTTAGGCAGAGATCTTGACTTGGTCTCTTGTTTTCCCTCACCTTTTCTTCCTGTTTCGGGTGATAGGTTATGCCTGTAGACTTTCCAACCAGAAGCTACATACATTTTTATTGTATATCAGTTACCTGGTTCTTGTAATCATCTATAGAGACAAAAAAAAAAGGACTAAGAAAGGCAGAATGCCCTTTTATCATCAGTGTTGAACATATTTGACTAAAATCTTTGTATTTGGGAGAGGAGAATATTTGTTCAAATGCCTTCTTTTCTTCTTTTATCTTTTTGTCAGATCGTTGCTCTATAGGCATGCTGCATTTGCTAGGGACCCAGAGAAGAGAAGGACATGTGACAATTCCTTGTTTTCTTCCCATCATGGATAGTTTTTTTCCTTTATTTCAACTCTCATCCATAAACAAAGCCCAGCTTAAATACTATTTTTTCCCACATGCCACCTCTGTAGCCTAATAGTCAATTTATTCTGCATTTTTGAAAAATGCTCTGATAGCATGCTTTTAAAGTAGTGACAGCCATCTTGAAATTCCTTGTGTCTTGCTATATTTGCCATGCTGACTTCCTTGAAAGACTTTTAATTATCTAACTCATATTTCTGTATTGGAGACGATGGCTTTCAAGCTCATTCTGAGAGTCTGTAGCAGAAGGAACCACTTTTTTTTTCCAAGCTAGGAGTAAAGAAGCTAGCTACCTGGCTTTCCCATCTTTGATTATGCCTGACATCCAAGTTCTAAGACTCAAAGCGTTTAAGACCCTGTGGGTGACTCAGCAATGGTCCTGATGGCAGCTTTCCCGGACATAAAGCCATTGAGTAACTGGGCAGGACCTGCTTCTTCAGGGTCTTAAATATTTAGGGAGTAATCTTCTCACTGGGTATCTCTAAATTATTTAAACTGCCTTGCCCCATGGTTATTTCTTTCTGCAGGCCTTGAAAGGCTGGCTCCCTTCTTTTCAGAAGTGGGTAGCTTTAGAGCTTAATCAGAATGACTTTTACATAAGGCAGTATGCCTATTGCAAACCACAGACATTAGAGGAAGGCAAGGAAGAGGGGAAGATGTAAAGAGGAAGCTTCTGGGAAAATGAGCAAGCAGGTTCTCTTCTCTGTCTCCTGAAAGCCAAGGGCAGCGAGGACACATGTGAGTCAAATCACCGTTTCTACCCCGCATTGTGACACTCCCTGGAACACAGCGCTCCATAGTACAGGAATTTGGATTCTTTTCTCTCTCTACACTGCCAGATCATTTCTGTCACACTACAAGACTTCTTTTGTTTTTGAGGAGAGACATGGTAGCTGGCTTCAAACATTTTATGGACTGATATTGTATCAAGGGATGATGCTCTTCCGAGCAGAACCTGCAAATGTAGAGGGAAACTCAATGGGAAGAAAGTTGTAACGTTGTTTGTCTAACCATTCATCCATGATGCACATGCAAGGCTATGAGCAGAACTTTAATGACAGCAAGCACTGACTCCAGAACCTGGAATGAACCACACTTCAGCATCACTGTTAGGGTCCTCAGGATGATGCATCCATGCACCTTAGGTGGGTCACACTCTCTTGCTGAAAGTGTACGCATCCCGCTCTGGTGTTTCTCTTTGCTGTTCTGATGCAACAGGAACAAATTGATACTGCTTCCTTTCTCCGTCATGAGTTTGGAGTCTCAATCACTCGGTCACTGGCTACAGTAGCTAGTAAAACCAGTCATCTCAGGGCTTGTGGCCACTTGAAAACTTGAACAATTAGATTCATTCACTGGCTTTTATTCCAAGGCTGTGCACCACCCTTCCCTGTGAGGCTCTTGACATAATATTTATACATAAGCTTTTGCTGAACAAATTGGGTGAAGTGAAGTGAGAAGAAAACCTGCAGAAGGGAAGTTTTTCTTAAGTTCTTAGAGCAAGGACCAATTTATCTCTTAAAAGAAACTTCTTTCTCTGGGAGGCTTCTGTGGCTAAGCTTATTAAAAAATAAAACTATAAGCACAGCAGATAAAACATCTTAGTGTGATCCTTGCATAAGTATCAGACTTGAGACTCACAGGGGAGCGTAGGGACCAAGGTGGGAAACCTAGGCCCATATTGATCTGTGGATCTTTCCCTCCAGAATCAGTAAATATGCTCCCATGAAAAGGCACAGAGGTAAATAACATGTACTCTTTATCTTAAGAAAACATTGTGATGCATTAATTTTGAAAATTAGAATTTTTATCTATGTAAAGAACTACAGAAACTAGATAAATGGGTAGAACTAAAATAAAACGATGATGGTGTTTTGTTGTCGATAAAATTCACTAAATTGTGTTGTTAGGAAAAAATTAGAATATGATCTCAGGATGTGGTTAGTTACGAGATATGGTTAGATACGGTGATTGGTGACTTACAGATGTATGAAGTGGAATAGAAAATTTTGAATATAAAAACATTAAATACAAATTAAGTGGCATTATATTTTTATTTAAATTATTATTATGTTTATGTGTATGTGCCTGTGTGGGTTTAAATGGACCATTAGTGTGAAGATGACCAAAGGACATTGGAGTCTCTGGCACTGGAATTGTCAGTGGTTGTGAGCCACCAGACATGGGTGTTGGGAATTGAATTTGGATCCTCCGCAAGAACAGTAAGAGCTGTTAACTGATGAACCATCTTTCCAGCCTCTAAAGTTATATTTTAATTGAGTGAATAATGTCAGCCCTGAAATATACATACAAGTACCATTATACAGAATAAAACATGAATAAAAATATACAGGTTACATTATGCACACTAAGAAGGCTGTATATATACACATATATGCAAAATTAATGAAAAAGAGGCCACAGATTTGAAAGAGATCAAGGAGTGGTATATGGGAGGAATTGGAGGGAGAAAAGGAAGGGATTAAATTATATTATAATCTTAAAAAGTAAAAGTAGTTTAAAAAGAATGACTTCTACCATTATATAAGAGGTCAGATATTACTTTTAACTGTAAAGGATTACTGAATTAGGTGTTTGTATAATCTTTAATATACTATAGAAATAAATAATTGCACTTGTTTATTCTAAGCTCTATGAGCACTACTTGAAGACTAACATTAGTGTGGTATGTTTTGACTGTTACAAATGTAACACCCATCCTAGGGTCTGAGAGCAGAATGAGGGGAGTTTCTTCTGGAAATTTTGGCACAAAAATGATCCAGTGAATAATAGGGCATTTGTAAACATGTGGGTGTTCCTACCTGAGTGTTTGTTCAGAGACGCTTGAGCAAACCCCACGCAGCTCTTTTGGTTCTTTCCTCAGGTCGGTAAGGCAGGAAGTTAAGGCTGAGGCAGTGTTATCGATAGCTATCTTCAGTACCACTGTTTCAAGACTCTCCATTCTACACTAGCTAGGAGAGGCACTCTCAGTGACAGTTGTAAGAAACTGAGTAGTTTTGGCTAAAATGGATCAGCACGGTCCCTAGTCAGACAACTGTACATCTGTGGAAGGTGAGCGGCTACCACCACGCCTAATAGTGAAGGAGAAAGGACTCCCATATAAGATCAACAGCTGGACAAGGATGTCCACCTTTCACACTCAAGTCAACATTACTTTGAATCCTACTCAGAGTAGTGAGGAAGGAAAAATAAATAAAACATCTACAACTTGGAAAAAAAATTATTGTTTTTTTTTTAGATGATGCCATCCTTTTGTAGAAAAATATCAAACCACCCACAGTGAGAACTCACAAATACATTAACAAAATCATTGTGCAAACTTGACATGTAACAGTCACTTGTCTCTAGATAATAGAGCTGGCCAATCTGATGATGAAATTATGAAAGTAAACCCACTTAAGGCATCAGTTAAAAATTAAATTTCTGGGAAAATTTAAACAAGGAGAAAAGGATTTACTCCATTAAAACTATATAAGCTTGCCAAAAGAAACTCATATGTAAATATTTAGAAAAACATTTCGAATGCATGAATGTGAAAATTACATATTTTTAAGGAGCAGATATATAAGTGATCTACAGACTTGTTAAAATCCCTGTACACATTCAGAGAGTCCCTGTCTGCAGAATAGGAAAATATTTTTTTAAAAATCAGTATTTTTAGTTAACATGAAAAACAGGATTCACTAAGACATTTTCATATGCACACATCCTTATTCTTTGCTCATTGTAGAGATCCCATTAGACTGTTTTGTTCTTTCTGCCCTGATTTGTTTGTCTTGTTTCTTCACATACACAGTTTCTACTTTGTTTTTATTCCATATGTATATATGTGTGTTGTATGCACACATATATGTAAATATTCTTAGATACATGTGCATATTTATGCATGTATAGATTTAATTTTAGGTTCCACAAATGAGAAAAGAGATGTAATATATTATCCTTCTTCACCCATCATCTTCTTGTCTTCCTTCCTCCCTAGTAGTTAGGACCTCTTCCTTCCCTTTCACAGGCAGAAACAGAAAAGTTGGTTTAGAAATTATTGTGGAAATAAAAGGAATCTTTAATAGTCAGAAATATTGAAAAATGCTAAATTTAGAAGTTTCATACTTCTTAATTTCAGAATTTAAGTCTACAGTAATGGAGACATTGCTATGTTGAAATAAGGATAGGCATGTTGACTAGTGAAGTAGACTGAGCATCCAGAAATGGATCACCAGCAGGGCAACAAGATCACTCTGTGGGGAATGATTGTCTCTTTACAAGTTGTGCTAGGACTAGTGATTATCCAACCACAGAATAACGAAGTTTGGAATCTTGTCCCATACCATATTGCAGCAACTTAATATAATAGCAGAAATATCTTTTATACCTTGATACACTGTCAGGTACATGGAGAAAATTTGATTTCATCAAAATACATAACAACTTTAAATCCAGAATTTATAATGGACCCCCACCACTCAATGAAAGAAACAGTAACTCAATTAAAATGGAAAAAGAACTAAAATATATGTGTGTGAAGCCAATGTAAGTATCAAAGCTCATGGCTGGGATGAAGCTCAATTGTCTGGTGTGCAGTAACCCTGACTTCAATTTCCACAACTTTATAAGATTGGTATGGTAAAGTACACCTTTAATCTCAGCACTCAGGTGATGGAGGCAGGAAGATCAAGAGTTTAAGTCTCAAAAGATACTTAAGGTCATGTTCAACTTCCTTAGCAATCAGGGAAATGCAGATCAAAACAACTTTGAGATACCATCTTACACCTGTCAGAATGGCCAAAATCAAAAACACCAACGATTCCCTATGCTGGAGAGGATGTGGAGTAAGGGGAACTCTCATCCATTGCTGGTGGGAATGCAAACTTGTGCAACCACTTTG